>CACRXK020007426.1:0-22831 GCA_902702795.2 Paramuricea clavata
GGGGGGGGGGGGGGGGGGGGGGGGGGCGGCAGTGATGGTGAGAGAAGCTAGCGGGGTGGAGGGAGGCGGGGTGGTCACTTACATATAGTTAATCAACACAGTCTCCTGGATAACTAGATGAATAGAATCATTTGACAAAAGTGCACAAATAGATGATAATATAAAAGGTCATCAAGTTTAGATTAGTGTCGGATTAAGATTAGATTAGGGTTAGATTAAGATTAGATTAGGGTCAGAGTTTGGGTTAGATTAGGGTTAGGTTTCCCCTATGGATAGATGAATAGAATCATTTGACAAAAGTGCACAAATGGATGATAATAAAAAAAGGTCAACAAGTTTAGATTAGTGTCAGATTAAGATTAGATTAGGGTTAGATTAAGATTAGATTAGGATTAGAGTTGGGGTTAGGTTTCTCCTATGGGTAGATGATTATCATCTATTTGTGCACTTTTGTCAAATGATTCTATTCATCTATTTATCCCGGAGACTGTGCTGAGTTAATAACACTATGTTCTGTTGCTAGGTAACATACAGTACGCAGGACAGATGACGACAGGCGTTGCGCAGCCGCAGTCACCTTCGACTGTGAAGACTGAAATGAATCCCGGCGTTCTTGTCCAAAACTCTACCGCTGGTCATGTTCAGGTCGTCGACTCCTCGCATATAGTCACGTCAGCAGGTGATGGTAACCATAACAACAACACTGGCAACAGATCACGTGGTCGCGCTGGACGCGGTCGAGGCAAGGGTTCAGGTCGAGGCAGGCGGTCAACTTCGGGACCTGGGCCAGAAATTGATCATAATATCGAGGTAGAGCGCACAAGTTGTAACAAACCTGCAGCAAACTTGTAGCAATGCTGTTCCAACCACTCGTCAACAGGATGTGTTCACACTGCTTGTTTCCAACTTGTTGACAAGTTGTCTACGGCTTGTTGACAACTTGCTACAAGATTGTTGAACTCAACAGACTTGTTACAAGTTGTTCCAACAACTTGTTATCGTCCTGCAATTCAACAACTATTTATCAACAAGTTGGGAGTGTCAATCTTTTACCAATTTGATAAAATAACAGCATTGTTACAACTTGTTGACAAGCTTGCTACAAGCCTGTTGCGAACACATCTTGTTGACAAGTTGTGAGGTTTTTACCTCCGATTTCTCCACAAATTCAGACGATTCTTGCTTTACTACAGAGTATGAATACTAATAGATACCTGTTAAACAATAAATTCATGCCTGTATAAAAATGTACTAAATTTACCACTATTAAATCTCCGTTTTATTTGCAGAGAATATTTATTTGGGACTTAGATGAAACTATAATTCTGTTTCATTCTTTGCTGACTGGATCTTATGCTGGAAAGTTTGGGAAGGTCAGTTTGACTTGTAATCAAAAACTATACCAAACTATTGACACATGATAAAGATAAGTTTCTTCCCTTTTTTCAGGATGCTCCGTCGACTGTTTCCATCGGTTTAAGAATGGAGGAAATGATTTTCAGCCTTTCTGATACGCACTTATTCTTTCACGATCTCGAGGTCAGTTACTCATTACACACGTAAAATCGCACAAGTTGTTCCAGGTCTGCAAACAAGTTGTTACAAATCTGTTCACAAGCTGTCGACAAGTTGTGTTCGCACTGCTTGTTCCAGTTGTTGTAACAAGTTTGAAACAAGATGTTATAACAACTTGTAACAAGCTTGATGGCATTATCAGACTTGTTACAAGGTTGTTCTAACAAGTCTGATACAGTCATGATGAACAAGAGTGTTACAAGGTTGACGACACAAGGTTGTAACAACATTGTTATATCATGACTGTATCGGACTCGTTGGGACAACCTTGCAACAAGTCTGATAATGCAATCAAGCTTGTTACAAGTTGTTAACAGCTTGTTCCAAATTTGTCAGTTGACAACTTGGGACAAGCAGTGCGAATACAACTTGTTGACGGCTTGTTGACAGACTTGCTACAATATATGAGACTTTTACGTGTGTACAATGTCATGAAAATATATTTTCTCGATTGTCTATGCATACATGCTGCATGAAATGATGTATTGTGGAATTTATTTGCGTTGTGCACCTTTTTACAGGATTGTGACCAGGTTCATATCGATGACGTTGCTGCGGACGATAATGGCATTGATCTCAGGTAGGATATCGTCATTCCCAAGATGTCGTTTTTTTAATAATTCCTAAATGCAGTGGTGTAGTCCTAAAATTTTAACAAGGGGGCTTATCTATAGAGACCTTGAGGCATGAACCACCAAAATTTTTTATTCTAGGTCTCTCCTAAAAACGATTTTCTACATTTTAAGTGATGTTTTTACCACATTAAAACAGAAAATACAAGGCTCACAGTATATCTGTGTTTTAATTGCCAAGTCGCATTAAATTAGTAAAACTTTGTTAAAAATTTTGTCTCGCTAAAAATCTTTCATATTTTCCCTCAAAATTCATCACGTTTTTATCACTCCTGAAGCACGTACAACTTTGAAAACGATGGATTCCGTTCATCTGCGAACATGTGTCTGAATCAAAACATGCGCGGAGGGGACTGGACCAAGAAATTGGCGTATCGTTATCGAAGGATTAAAGAAATTTACAACAGCTATCGAAATAATGTCGGAGGTAAGAATTATCGTTCGTTAAAGTCTCTTTGTAAGGATGTTTGTGTCATGATAGTTTGTGTATGTGCTGTGACTGGTACTGTATCAACGAAGATAGTTTAGTTTATATCAAAACCATATGGTTCGCACGATAAAATAAGCTATGGCCTATCGAAGGGGAGATGACTGTGAAACTCATTAGAATAACAATATAACTCATTATCTATGTTAGTCAACGTGTATTCATAAATATGGTTATTCACCGTCACGTGTGTATTTCTGCCAAATCCACCAATAGCAATTTCCAGTTTCGCTATTGTTCGAGTCACGGGTAGGTATAACTTTCCTAAAACATTGCTATTGGTTAGTTGGGTAAAAAAATAATACACACGTGATGGTGAAGGACCAGATTTATGAATAAACGTTGACCAACATAGATAATGAGTTATATTGTTATTCTAATGAGTTTCACAGCCATGTTCCCTTCGATAGGCTATGAATAAGCATAAGGACAAGAACGTTCACGTTTGAAACAAGTACCAAATGTATTATCACACGGGTGAGATAAGCATACAAGCATGAGCACAAGGAAAGGAAAAGTTTGTTTTTCTTGTGTTTACGCTTATTTCATCGTGTGAAGAGTAGGCTTTAAGTTGTTTAAAACATGAAATTATGCTGGATGTAGGTCTTCTTGGTCCAGCGAAGAGAGAAACTTGGTTACAGCTGAGAATGGAAATGGAGGCCCTAACAGATTCTTGGTTGACACTCGCTTTGAAAGCTCTTACTCTAGTTCATTCAAGGTAGGGAGGAATTTACATCTTTACTGCAACAAACTTTGTCAGGTTACGAGTGGCAGTTGGTTGGCATGCTTTATGTTAGCAGACTGACACCTAGTCTCTCTTTCGGCAGGTCAAATTGTTTGAATTTACTGGTGACAACAACTCAACTCGTACCAGCTCTGGCAAAGTGTTTACTCTATGGTTTGGGAGGGATTTTTCCAATTGAGAATAGCTATAGTGCAGCTAAAGTCGGTGAGTAGAAATTATAGAGACATGGTAAATAATCTAGAAACAATTTATACCTGAATCGTATGTTTTATACAGTCTGTTTTTCCTTTTAACAGGCAAGGAGTCGTGTTTCGAAAGAATTGTTAATCGTTTTGGGAGAAAATGTACGTATATTGTTGTCGGCGATGGACGAGACGAAGAGTTGGCAAGTAAACAGGTACGCATACAGTACTAATACTGATTTTCATGTCTCTGGAGTCGAACTAGCAGTATTCTTCTCGCATGTGACTGAAGCGAAATTATAATCAAACAACTGCACATTGTAGTGACCGAGTTCCGGTAACACAACCCTTACAACAACATTTTTTTG
Organism: Paramuricea clavata; assembly: GCA_902702795.2. Taxonomy (NCBI): domain Eukaryota; kingdom Metazoa; phylum Cnidaria; class Anthozoa; order Malacalcyonacea; family Plexauridae; genus Paramuricea; species Paramuricea clavata. The sequence continues at coordinate 3,990 of CACRXK020007426.1, forward strand.
ATCTAGATGAATTTTCCTTTCTGGAGAATATCAAATCACCAGGATCTCATAAACCTTCATCATGCCTTGGATCTTGGACACTTATAACAACGTATGTACAGTATAACATCTTTGTCTATTTTCAAATTTTTTCGTTGTCCGGATTATACATCGTACATTTTTTCACTTCTGGATACAGATGGGTGATAAATGACGAATACTACCAACTACATCAAGTATGTTGACAAGGTGTTGCCGCTGAAAGGTTTGCTATCAATAATTGTTGTCCTCTATTGGGCAACGTAGGCTCAAGGCACATATTTTAGATCTTGATAAAGGTACATTTGTACGTTGAGTTTTAGATATAAATGTTGGTAAGAGAGCCTGGCTCGCAGGTTAGATATACCTTAAGTGTTGTAATTGTGATGTTTTAGTGTAGTCTTGAGTTTTTGAGAATCGTTACAGATGTCAATGTCCTTCAAAATTTGGTCCATTGCATGAAAAGACTCGACGGTCCTTTTTTCGTTCCCATTGCATCCCAGGCTGTTTTTAGCGATATATAAGAAGCAAGGCCTTTTACACTTTTAACATCCTAATAGCCTTTATCTTAGCAGAAATTCTAATATATAAAATATGATGTATATTAAAGCGATATATGGGGTGAAAAATTATTAGATAGCAGAGAGGAACTTTATCAAAACTAATCAATTTATGTGTGTTGAACATGTCATGATTCATTAATGATTTCGTTATTTGAAATATTAATTTTCCTCAAACATTCATATGTGGTAATGTCCATATTTTCGTTGCATATCATGTTTCAATTAATTGTGAAATATACACATCAATGACAATTGTAGCTCAGCTATAATTTGAAATAATTTTTGTATGTGAACCGTAGCCAAGATACGAGCTTCATAACTTTTGTACTCTTTCGTTGTGTTATGTTGAAACGGGACTTTTGTGCTTTGTATATGCAGAAGAAGAGATATTGTTAAAATAGAAAGTATTTTCATATATATTTGATTTAAGTAGATCTAATTAGAACTATTCCTGTACAAATAGACTGGAGTGGTTTATGTATAGCTGTGAAAAATATATTCAGACTGGTTTACACTATCAGAGTTTCTTGGATCAATAGACCTTTCCCCTTTTGAGTGAAATTTTGATCTAGACAAGTCTGAACACTAATTTTAAACTTTGATTAAAGAAACTCCAATAGTATAAGCCAGCTTTTGGAATGAAAATGAATAAAAAGAATTCACAATTTTTTATTTAATGTTTAATTTGGGTAAATATGTCACCTAGCCAGTGCACAGATCTAACAGCCAGATTATAAGTCGCACTAATTTTCAGGGTTTTTTTTTCTTCTATTTTGCCTCCATTGTATGCGTGTTGGCTGGTTCGACCTGAAAAGGAAAGAATGTCTTAAATCCCCAACACAGTGCAAGGTATAAGGCGTGTGAAACAGTACACATTGGTTTAGAAAATAGACGTTTTATAGCTTTTTTTACCTCTATGATGAAACAAAAAAACAAAGTTTTGTTGACATGACTATTGGTACCTTTTTAATGTTGAATTCTTCAACTTCAATCCCATTTGTTGGAAATTGATTATGAGATCTAGTTTAATAAAAGAAAAGAACATATATAGATATATATGTATGTATTACTTTACCTTCCTTTACCTTATCTTATCTAACCTTGTCTTGCCTTGTCTTACCCATACCATACCTTGCCTTGCCTTGCCTTATCTCACCTCGCCTGACCTTGCCCTAACTATACCTTGTCACACCTTACCATACCATACCTATTTATATTACAATTATCATTTTCCTACCTTCGATGTTCCCTTGTTCTTACAACATCCGATTCTATCCCCATAACCGAATTTGTAGCCACTGTCACATTGTTCGCATTTTCCTCCGGCTTGTACAAAATGATATATACCTTCGGCACAAAAAAACACACGATGATGATAAACCCAAAAAGATTGTTGTGCATCATCTCAACCACCACTCCATAATCGCTAGAAAATTGAGAATTCAACAAAACCACTACACCAAATGCAAGCATCGATACGCAGAGACCGTACATAGCGAATGCTATATGTTTTGCCTCGTTGAAGTTCCTTGGGATATTCTTAGTTTTGTAACCGTAGTACGTGCAAGCCACGAGGAGTAATACATTGTACAGATGGGATAGGAACATTTGTTCCTGCGACGTGATGCACACGTAGTTAATTGTCTTGAAATCGGAGTAAATCAACTCGTCTCGTGGGAAATTTAACAGCATCAACGCTGAGAGCAGAATTAACTGGAATGTGATTAAACCAAGCGAAACCAAGATCTGGGATTTTGGTCGAATCATCGAAAGCTGTGCTGTGATAACACGGTTGGGATTAAATATGCGATAAGTTCGGTTGTTCTTGACAGCAATCGCCACAAAGCAGATTGTGAATGGTAGACTTCCAAGCACAAATTGCCAGAAACATTTGACTGGAGATGGTCTCGAAATCGCAACGAAAGGAAACAGAAATGCTAGATGGATTCCTAACAGAAGCAAGGAGGAGAGTTCGCGACCCGAAGCTTTCACGAGCGGTGTGTTCCAGTACTTTACGAATATTCCAAACACGAACAAGACTGCTACAAGACCTATGGAAGCAAAAACCATTGGTAGGACCACCAGATACAACGAGACGACCTTTCCATCGACAGTCAAATATACAGGAATAATTTCCACGCACAGCTTGCGTGCTATGTCAGGCTTCTCTCCTTTGGGACACTCGTGACAAACCGTTTCATTCACAGCGTAGGATCCGGCCTTGCAATCTTTACATTCCCAACAGTGCCAAGGTGTTCTCGATGACTTCCTTCGGTATTGATTCACGTCACAGACAGTTTCACATGTTGATTTTAACGGAGAGAATTTCTTTTCCCATTCGGAGTCTGGAAATTGAAGTTTTTGCCCAAGTCCTCTCCATTGACCGACTTTGGCATATTCGTATTTTTTCCCGTCAACTTTGCCATTGTAGAAAATGTCATAGACACCTAGTGGTTAAAGTAGGTTGTTAGATTTTAGTCAAGTCAAGGTTTTGCAAAGGCCGATTTATAACTGCACAACTTTTGCTTAAAACGTGCAACCTGCTTCCAACTTAAGTTGTACTAAGCTGTGTAAATCAAGCACACAACTCGCTACATTAGCCATTCCGAAGTTGATGAGAGGACTGGGGACGAGTATTAAAAAGTGCCCAAATTAAGAAATGAACCAAATCACTAAAAAGACCACCTCAAAATTAGTAAGTATACAAAATTTCAAGATGTTTACATGAATACCCTTCGAATAATAAGCTTTTGAAAAATGTGAAATTACTGATTAAAGGATTGTTTTTGGGACGCGCGTCCCAAAAACAAAAATTACAATACATTTCATAGTAAATATCACGATTTTCAAAAGCTTATTATTCGGAGGGTATTCATGTAAACGTCTTCAAACTTTGTATACTTACTAAGTTTGAGGTGGTCGTTTTAGTGATTTGGTTCATTTCTTAATTTGGGCACTTTTTAATACTCGTCTCCAGTCCACTCATCAACTTCGGAATGGCTAATTGTCGTAGACGAGTTGTATGCTTGATTTACACAGTATAACTCAAGTTGTAAGCAGGTTGCATGCGACAGTTTTAGGCAAAGGTTGTGTAGTGTAACCTTAACAATGGAATTTAAAGCGAAAGATGAAGTAACCATGGTAACCTACCCATGACGTCACCAGCTTTCGTGAAGTTCACGACGGATCCCGAAGGACTCCGAAAAACCTGCTTCCGAAGGGCATTCAGCACTTGGTCCCCAGGGATTTTATTGAGCGGTACACAACTTTGACTCATATTTTTCTGACATGCTTCTAAGAAGTAGTTTAGAGCATGTGCGAAGGCGTAAACCGCATCCACGACAAGCGGTACACTCTGGGTAAAATCTTTGACTTGGCTTGAGTAATCCGTGCTGCCTAAAGTTAGGTATGGGTCGCAATTAGGTTTATCGCTAGTTAGGTTATCGAATGTACAGTTCATGAACATCTCAAAGAAATCTTTAAACCACGGATTACGTTCGTTTCCTTGAACGGATAAGTTTAAAAAATACTTTGTGAAACCTTCCACTCGACTTGTGGGGAGATTGAAAAAGAACGCTTGTTGAGTGACCCGCTGAATTTTATTCAATTCTTCGTTGATTGCGGACGCAAGTGAATCTGAGCCCACGAACTGCAATGATCTATTGCCAGCGTACTCTTGGATCATGTAGAGTATCGGCTCCAACGCAGAGTCGACTCCGAACAGAATTATGACTGTAGCCTTTGGCGTGGACAATATTGCATCGACGATTTCTTTGAATTTCACTTTATCATACTTCTGTGGCACGGCTATTTTGTTCGCAAAATAGATTCCTATAATAGGAGTGTATAAATATTTGATGTTTAAATCTTACTTACAACTACAGTTATAAAAAAGCAATGTTACTTGCTCTTCGAAAATATGGCTAGGAAACAGTGTTTGCTCTCCTTCGGGATACATGGCTAGGAAACAATATTTACTGGTTTGCCCTCCCTTGGAAAACATGGCTAGGAAACAATGTTTCCTGGTTTGCCCTCCCTTGGGAAACATGGCTAGCAAACAATATTTCCTGGTTTGTCCAACCTTCGAGAAACATGGCTAGCAAACAATGTTTCCTGGTTTGTCCACCTTCAGGAAACAATGGCTAGGAAACAATGTTTCATGGTTTGCGGTTTACCCATCTTCGAGAAATTTAACATGTCTAGGAAATATTATTTCCCGGTTTGTCCTCCCTTGGGAAACATGACTGTGATACACTGTTTCATAGTTTGCCCAGCTTCGGGAAATTTATCATGCTTGGGAAGCAATGTTTCCTGGTTCGTTTCAGCGAGGAAAATCATCTTTAGTTAATAAATAATGGTGAAAGACTGAGTTCAAGAAAACGATGAATTCTACCTTTCTTCTCCCCTTCTTTCTTCAGACCTTCATATCCAGCTTCTCCGTACGACTCATCCGTGTACAATATCGAAACGTAGGTCCAGTTGAATCGCACCAGTAGGTCTATAATTGCCGGTATCTGATAATCGTCTGATGTGGCTGTCCGTGAAAAATACTCGAATTCATCTTTCTCGCTCAATTCGGGACTCGTTGCAGAATAACTTATAAGTGGAATTTCGAAGAGGTTTAGGAACGGGGTAATATGCACAGCTTCATAGCTATAGCCCGGACCTATGACTCCAATGACCGGCCTTTCGTGTTCTGCACAATGTTCATCAGAGTTCCATTTTTTCCCAAGAACAAACTCTTTGACGGCGCTGTTCAGTGCCGATGTCGCGTCACCACATGTGTCAAACGCTTTTACGCCTAATGTAATATTCGGTAAGAGCGTTTCATTCGCGTTTATTTGGTCGATAGAAAACAACAAAGCTTCTATTTCTTGGATGGCGCGGAGGCTGTTGAAAACAGAGCAAGGGCCGGTCTCTCCTGGGAAATGAAGAGGGAATAGGCCTCCTAGGGTCACGTTGCCTGCAATGGATGCCCGAGGAGCTTCTTCAGTTGGTTTTGAAATTGAGGAATTGGGTGATGTGAAGATGATTATCAGAAATGAGCACAACCATTGAAGTCTCCAAGTCATTTTCAAACAATTTCGTCTTCGTTTATCTTTCGTATTTGAGAAAAAGATAAAAACACAATAGGTCATGCCGTTTAATAACAGGTGACTGTCGCGCCGGCCAAATTCATTCTTAAGAGTTGGGAAAGAGGCGGTCATGCAAAGTTTAGAAAATTAATTAAACTTGTAAATTACTATTTTGTATTATTAAAGTTATCACTTGTAAATTATCGCACAAACGAAATTAAAATGACAAGTACGGCACTCTTTGACTGTTGGCAATATTAAACTGCTTTCCCGTCTTAAATGAGCAGTACACTCTGAGACAGCTGCAAATTGAGTCTTGCGAGTGATATATAAGTACGTGAAAAATACAAGCAGAACTTCAGGAAACCTTTTGGCTGCTCAATTCCTTCGCTCGAAACGTCGATGTGCCTCTTGTATTTTTTAGGTAGTTGTATCTCTGTCAATAGACCTTTCCTGTAATTACGTCACAACTACACTGTTTTCAACGTAGGACCACCTTAAATGGAATAGATTTCAAGTTTGTTTCTCACAGGCTATTCCCCCAAGAGGGGCCCATGGTCCCTCAGCCTCGTTTTCGTGTGTTTAAGCTTATTTCCACATTTATTGGTCAAAATCCAAAATTCTTTTTATGCATGTGTTGAAGAAGGATGTTCTGCTTCTCTGACCATAGCCCGTGAGAAACAAACTTAAAATCCATTCCATTTAAGGTGGTCCTAAGTTGAAAACAGTGTTAGTCGTGACGTAATTACCGGAAAGGTCGACTATTCGCAGCTGTCTCGTTGTCGTCGCTAGCAACACTGACACAGATCGTTCGAGATTGATAAGTAGTATATGCCATGCTGTAAACTATCTTCGTTTTGCTCGAAACTATACCTTCGCTTGGACAAAGACTGGAATTTATTGCGTTGTGTTTTAATTCACGGTTCATTGCGTTCATAAGTTTAACTAACAATTCATTACATTAGAACGACAGCGGTTGATTGTAATGAAAATTTCGGACGTAATTTTAATAAATGTCATGTGTAAAACCGTGCCAACAATATTTTTCATCAGGGATGTCGCTACTGGTGTGTGTGTGTGGGGGGGGGGGGGAGAGTGTAACTCCCCCAAATATTTGGCTAAAATAGTTGGTCACTGGTTGGTTTTTTCAAATTGGTTTACATTGTCAACTAACTATAGTATTAGTAGTACTATTTTGACTCGCGCGAACTTTTCATGTAGTTTTCCATCACGAATTTGATGGAGTCGCCGAGTCGGACCCTTAAAAAGTTATTCAAAATATTCGCCAAAACTTGGTCAAAATATCAGGACACCCCCGCTCCCCACAGTGTCAATGGCGACGTCCCTGTTTCTCATAGGATGAATTTATTTCCTCTTGGCGTTCCGCAACTAAGACGCCGTTTGCGTTTCAGTTTCGTGTTGGCGCAGTGACACTATAGTCTATACCCCATACATTGTCAGAATTTAATAAAAATGTCAAAATCTATTTGCCGTCCATCAGATCATTTATGAAAACGCTATAAAATTATCATATGTATATGTATAGAATGTCATTTATGTTTCCATTGCCAAATCATTGTTTCGTAAACTAGATTATTTGGTTTGCATATCGTGTTAACTTGCGCATTTTTTTTTCCAAATAGTGTAGTTTGTTTTTCAAGGGCTACAATCCCAATTTGCTAAATCCCGGATGAAACGAGGATGAGAGTCCATGAGTGTTGGTAATCGTGCGACCTTAGTTAACTGTTTTTAATCTTTTCCCAACACATGTATTCTATTTAAGTTAAAACATAGTTGGGACACGTCAAATCCGCTTCATCCTGGAGCTTGAAATGTGTCCAATTCGTGGCTGTCGTTTGACCGTGGTTTAAGTATTGTTATTTGCCTGCATGTGTCTCGCATTTGCTTATACTGTTATGGTTTGTTTAAACAGGTTTCTCAGCCAGAATTTTGCTATGGAAACAAATGGATTTCTGCATATACTTTATATTATATGGTCTTAGAGTTTAGACGCCTGGTTTATATGAGAGAGAGATTGCATGTACGTATAAGAAATTTATGATTAAGATAGAAATTTAATTGTGTCTTCGCCCAACGTATTATTAATATACAGGCTGGTTTACGTACCCTATCAAAGTAAGTTTCTGTGATCACATGAGTAGAAATTTCGCACAAGTAAATTCTAAGTTTTGAAGGGTTTGTAGGAAATGTCTAAGGGAACTGAGCGCTGTGTTTGACAATGAGATTTCTTTACGAGAGAGCAGTCCAATGACATCAACACAAATGATAACGGTACGTCACGTTTCGATCATAGTTTCGATACGGTTGAACTAGGGAACAGGCTTTGATTGTATCTATGATTGTATCCATTTTGTAGGTTCTCATGTTTTTCCAAAAGTACAAAAATTTATATGAAGTAGTCCTTTTGATGAATGAAAATGAAATGAGTTCATTTAAGCAGTTTTCTACCCGATACTTTAAAGTTTCGATGAAAATGCCCAAATTCATATAATGCGAAAAATTATCGTAATTGAAGAAGGGACTGACAGGCGAAAGTCAATGAGCCAATACAGGCAGTAATTTGAACGCGGCCATGCAGATAAAATGGTATTCTATTATATTAACAACACTCTATATCGTATTTCGACAAATAGAATACCGCTTTTATCGGTAATTATGAAGACCGATTGAGTTCGTAACCGAATTAACTAAAATATATCTATCTAACTCAAACGAAACCGGACGTATCTGTTGGACACAGATAATGAATGGTACGAATTTGCGCATGAACAAATATATGGGCCAGACGAAAACTGATGCATTCCGGTTCCAAACAGAGGTTCCAATATTCTGTGTGAACGTAGCTTTGTCTTTGAGCTCAATAAACTTAGTCTGGCATATCATACTGCCATTGTTGTTGTGTTGTGTGTTTGGCTAGCAAGTGGAATTAGTAAATGCTATCTTCCCGACCAAGGAAAGAAACTTCGAAAAGTCGAAGTTTAATTTATATTTTTAAGTTTAAATTTATATTTTTTATACCGGCACGTACATTTTAGTATTACCTACCTCCTTGAGGTGCAGCAGATAAGAAAATAACACGTCCAAAGTTCTCATTCTTTTCTCGAGATGTCAAAACACTGACAGTTTTGGAACTTTATATTTCGTTTCCTCTCGCACATGAGAGCCATTTACCTTTTTACGAAGGAAACAGTCCTGCCGAAAACATGCCGACGTGCTGTAACACAAAAATCAATTAATAAAACGCGACGGAATATGAAGTAAGTTTATTTGATAATTTGATGCCTGCCGAGTGCCGCGTATATGCATATTAATAAATCATTTTAAAACCATCACTCGTTGCAAAAGGGACTCATCCTGTTAAAAGAGCCGTTTGATGTCCTAGCTAAATGGGACTGAATGCTATTATTATTTTTATTATTTTTATTATTAGGCCGGAAAGAAAACAGTCACAAACTTTTTGAAGTGCAAATGATTCAAATGTTTATTACTTTAATATTTTAATACAGACGACTATTTTAAATACTCTTTGTGTTGTTAATTACAAATGTATATTGCTTCTAATAAAAAGTGCAGCTGTGCGCTGCCTGCTGTTTAAAATGATTTTGAACTGATAAAAAAATTAAAATAAAATTTGATATGCGTTATAGGTTATATACCACGCGTGTGGAATACGGGAATACCACGCGTGTGAGGGTAACCCGCGCGAGATTGCATGCGTGCGTTCTTTGCCCAGTCTCTTTGTAATCCAAAACTTGGCGCGGTCTACCGGAATAATGGCCGATAACCGACATTACTTTTCACAAAGTACAAAAATTGTGGCCTATTTTCACCAGCAAATATGACTAAAGACGACAAAATAAAGGGTGCAACTTCAACTACATATTCTCCTGTGCGTACAAGACGGCGTTCTGGAAAACAGGTCGAGACAGAAAAGGTAAAAAACGCCAATTTTATAAGCGGTGTGAATGAACCAATATGGTGTACACACGTTTTATATGGCGTCCTGTGGCAATTTCTGGCTGGCAGAATAGGTTGTTCTCTGCTGCAAATAGTATTCTCTTGTGTTTATTCTAAGTTTATCTTTGCTTAGGATTGTCTACAGACCGATTCGAGCGAGGAAGAAATTAAAGAACCGTCGACAAAACGGAGGCGCCGGCAAGATGTTGACGAGTCCGAAATCACAAAGAAGCTTCGTTCGAGACCTAGAACTCGGTCAGTTCGCCTCGAATTCGGCTTAAAAACTTAATCCCTTTCTTCATTTAATATATTTCTGTATTCCCCACAGCAGAAAATGTATGGAAATTATTTATTTTAAATAGGTCGTTCAATTTGGACGTCGAAGTACTTCCAAGCCCGCGGGGTTTGTTGATGTATAAAAGCAAATTACGAAATGTTTCGTCTGCGGAAGCTAAAAGTAAGCGTTTGTTTAATAAATATTGAAGGGAAATGAATATATTTTGTAGCTATCGAAGGTTTTTCTACGCTAGGTTCAAAGAAACAGCGGAAAAGTCCAAAAAAAGACGGCGAACAAAAAGCAGTACGACGGAGCCATCGAGAAAGCCGTAAAGTTTTTGAAAGTTTGAATGAACACACGCTTGTCCGCGGCCTGGTAGGCGATTATTTACATCCACACGCCGAGCAAGGCAGTGGAAGTGGCAAGAAACGAAGGGCTCTCTTGGAAGAAATTGAAACCGATTCTCAAGGGGAGGTAAGCTGCGTTTTTTTGAGCAAATCCACGAGTTTTTACATGAAATTATTCACTATTCATTAAAATAATATTTCGCAATCGCTATTCAAATTTCCCGCCAAATTTATGAGAAACTGTGTAAACACAAAATCATCTATGTAGTTCTGTTGATAATATGTACAAGTATTCTCTAATGTAGTAGCTTCATTTTTTGCCATAAATCACAAATTTTTGTCAAGTATTTTGCTGTAGTAGTCTTACCTGTAGTTCACTTTAGTATGGTAACCATGGCAACAACAATATTTTTGTTTACATTTCATTGCTTGAATATACTTATCCATTATCTAATGTAAACAATGTTTTGTATAAATTTATTGATGTGAAAGACAGTTTCATTGGATGCTATTAAATCAATGTATGTCAAGCAATTCCAGGGGGGGATGTTACTTTGGCTATAGAGCCTCGTTAGTCAAAGCCAATGTCTCGATCACAAAAACGAGGCTCTATAGCCAAAGTGACATACTGTCCAAAAGAGTGTACTGCTGTGTATAACATCTGCATACTCTACCATCCACACACATACCCCTGGAAAATCTCAGTATATTACTATATTTGCATATCAGGGAGACAGCCAAGTCCACTAGGCAGGCAGGGATTCAATCCACCAGCATTAAGTCACACCCAATAGACCTTTCCCCTTTTGAGTGAAATTTTGATCTAGACAAGTCTGAACATCACAAAATTAGTAATATTCCGAAGTTTTGTTGCGAAATGTTGTAAAAATATGCGGATAATATAGCCTTGCGAAGTTGCTCTTTCAAGCTGTGATGAAATTGTTGCCCAGGCATATCTAGATCAAAATTTCACCCATAAGGGGAAAGCTCTATTAAGTCAGACACTAAGTAAGGCCCAGTCAGTATGTTAGCAAGTCTGGTAAGTCAGTCTGGTAGGTCAGTCTGGTAAGTCAGTATGGTAAGTCAGTCTGTCAGTCATTTTATAACATGTCACCGGACACAACTCCACAACATAGTGTGATTTTTCAGTTTTGAAAGTTAATAAAACAGCCAAAGAAAGGAAATTTTAAAAGATATGTAGACCAAAGAACTCAAAATGTTATTGCCATTCTAAATATTTGAAAAACTTAATCCAGGGTCAAAGTTATCGGTCAGTGAAAATCGAAAAATTGCGCTGTGTTGTCCAAACACGCCCGGTGTGTCTTGGCCTTTAGTCAGCCAGTTGGTTGGTCTGTCAATCGCTTAGTAAGCCAGCAAGTCAGGAAGTCTGTCAGCCAGCCTGTAGTCATTAAGTCGGTTAGCCAGTTGGTCGGTTGGTTGGTTAGTAAGCCAGCCAGCAAGTAAGTCGGTCAGCCAGCCTGTAGTCATTAAGTCGGTTAGCCAGTTGGTTGGTCTGTCAATCGCTTAGTAAGTCAGTAAGTCTGTCAGCCAGCCTGTAGTCAAAAAGTCGGTTAGTCAGTTGGTCAGTTAGTTGGTTGGTTAGTAAGCCAGCCAGCAAGTAAGTCGGTCAGCCAGCCTGTAGTCATTAAGTCGTTAGCCAGTTGGTCGGTTAGTTGGTTGGTTAATTAGTAAGCCAGCCAGCAAGTAAGTCGGTCAGCCAGCCTGTAGTCATTAAGTCGGTTAGCCAGTTGGTTGGTTAGTTGGTTGGTTAATTAGTAAGCCAGCAAGTAAGTCGGTCAGCCAGCCTGTAGTCATTAAGTCGGTTAGCCAGTTGGTCGGTTAGTTGGTTGGTTAGTAAGTCAGTCAACCAGTAACTCGCCAAGCACTCTCCTTGATGTGTAAAGCCTTTTGGCATTAGTTAGAGAAGAATAATAAAGTACTGGGCACATTGTTGCACAATACAACTTAGTGGGTTAAAGAATGTGATGTAATTTATTTTCAGAATCCATCGGGCTATGTAAGTATGTATGACATGATAAAAGGTAAAACTAAATCCGATAAAGATGAGGATGATGATGATGATGATGATGATGATGATGAAGAAGAAAAAGAGTCTGGGTAATAAAACATTGCTACTATATATGTCTCAGATAAGGCCCAACAACCCTCGTTCTCAGATTGGAAGAAGATTAAGTTACCAACTAGCTTCCAACACATTCTGGCAGGCCATTGACCAATTGTGTTGGGTTTGTTTGGGGGGTTGTTTTTGGGGGTTGTTTTGGGAGTTTTTTTGGGGTTGTTTGAGGTTGTTTTGAGGTTGTTTTGGGGGTTGTTTTGGGTTTGTTTTGGGGGGATCTGAAAAGCTCAAATTTAAATATTTTGTAAAGTAGCGATGAATGAAATCTTCTGTTGTTCACCCGACGTCGATAGTTCAACACTGTAGTTTGTAAATTTAAGCAAAAAAAAAACGAACAGACGGTGTAGTTTGTAATTTAAGGTACAACGGGTGGAATTGCCTCGGCATTTTTTTTTTGGCCGAGGCAAACTATGAAAAATCGTAACTTGTCTCGGCGTTTGCATCAGCAATTACCGAGTGCCGAGGAGAATTTCGAGGGCTGCAATGTCCATCAACGGCGAACATAATCAGGCACTGAAATGTTAAAAAGGGATTATTAATCACATTTGATGAGGCTCAGAAAAATTTGGATTGTATGAAGAAATGCCACTTTCTATCACTAAATCCATCAGTGACAATGAAAACTCACAATTTTCTTTAGATCTGATGAAGATGATGACGACGATGATACGCCACAACAAAGATACAAGTTGAGAGAGAATAAACCTGTCACAAAAAGATATACAGCTCCTCCTCCAAAATCTTGTACGTCCACTTAGATTCACACTTGTAGATTCACAGTTTTAGCTCCCAATAATATTCATTTCTTGTTCTGACTATTACCTGCCATTAGCCATTCCGAAGTTGATGAGAGGACTGGGGACGAGTGTTAAAAAGTGCCCAAATTAAGAAATGAACCAAATGACTAAAAAGACCACCTCAAAATTAGTAAGTATACAAAGTTTGAAGACGTTTCCATGAATACCCTTCCAATAATAAGCTTTCGAAAATTGTGAAGGATATTCTTGTAAACGTCTTCAAACTTTGTATACTTACTAATTTTGAGGTGCTCTTTTTAGTGATTTGGTTCATTTCTTAATTTGGGCACTTTTTAACGCTCGTCCCCAGTCCACTCATCAACTTCGGAATGGCTAATTCATCAAAACCTCCGCAGCCTTAAAATTTGACAGCACTAAATTTTATTTTGAACCCCACAGATCACGGTTCGAGACGTGGACTGTTCTCCTCTGGTTCTCGTCATCACATCAGAGAGAGAGCCTGTGCCGACAAACAGCCCTTCTCACCTGTTCGAAAAACTTACAAATTGAAAAGAAAAACAATCAATGAAAGCTCGACTTCCACAGGTACTACCAAGTTCACAAAGCTGTGGATTGCTGAGGGCCGTAGGTTCAATTCCTACCAGAGGACCTTGTGCTGCATTTTTCGCAGTCGTTCCTGGTCAGGTCTTAAAATGTATATATATATATATACTCACTTGGATTACAAACCCTAAGAACAGCATTCAAATATTAATACCACCAAGTGAAGTGCAAGAAACCAGATCATTGTTTGTTAAACTTTATTGAGTACAAATTAATTCAACAAATATTCATCTAAACATGCAATTAAAAAGCGCTGTTCTCAAACGGACAAGGCACAAACTGGACGTAAAGTCCAATGCATGGTGCCACTCCTCTTTGTAACATAGACTTTTTAATTAGGCCAAAAAAAAAATGTGGGTTTCCGGTTTCTTCTTATAAAAACTTAGGTAGGGTAGGTCGGTTTTAACTTTTTTTTTTAAACTTTTTTTTAATTTTCCGAATAAGCGGACGCCATTTTGTTTAGTCAGTGCTTCCACATCCAAAGATAAATTTCCCTAATATTGCCTCAAATTTCAATTTTCCACAAACTTTTTCCTCTAAGTGGAAACACTTACAACCATGATCCAATAAAAAAGTTTAGGGTCGGGATTTTGACGTCCAAAAGCTAGGTAGGGTCGGGAAACCGGAAACCCACATATTTTTTTTTTGGCCTTAAAGTCACAGTATACTGTACAAGGGTGTCCCAAAAAAACCAAAACCACTGAAACAATGCACTGCTAGAATCCGAACGCCTCAGCACCAAACTGAACGAAAAGATGCGTAAAATATGATTGACATGGATTCAACTACCAGAAAAATCCAGGACGGATTTTCGAGTATGTGATAGACTCAGTTCCGAAATATCACATACTCGACCTGACCGCGTAGCTCAGTAGGCAGTAGCCTGCGAACAGGCTCTCAAGCTGAATTGAGAGCCTGCATCGATGACTAATGAATTTGAATATCTGCCCCGTAACGTTCGTTTTTCCAAATATGGAATGTATATCCTTATATGGTGTTGTTGACAACTTTCGTGCAAACTAAATTTAGACCGTGCAAACTAAATTTAGACCGTACAGTTTATACTGTTTTTCGAAATATAAGATATTCAAGCAAAAGTTCAAATGTTTTAAATACTATTTTCTCAAAACAGAACATTTCGTGTTTTGAGATAAGATGGCCAAGACCAATTTGATCAGTTAATGTGTTTTTTTATGCATAGTGCAGCAGTTGACATATATAGAGCTCAGCGGAAACATATAAATTATAGTATCTGACCAATGAGAATTTCGCGTCACGATTTGAGACGCAGATATTCAAATTCATTAGTCATCGATGCAGGCTCTCAATTCAGCTTGAGAGCCTGTTCGCAGGCTAAGTAGGCAGAGCATTGGGCTAGTATTCCAAAGGTCGTAGGTTCGATTCCCACCGTGGCCAGGCATATTTTTCAAGCTTGCCTGGTGTGGATATACACTCAGAGCAACATCACAAGCGTCAGACCAACACTAAGTCAACAACACACCATACAAAAGTTTCTAACATGGCATTTTTTACCAGATGAAGATGATGATGACAGGAAATTCGAGAGACGCAAGGCAAAAAGTATGGCGAAAGCTCGCAACAGATGCCTGCCAATGAATCTAGGAACGGAAGATGTCAATAAAGGAATTCTTGCTGATCGAGAACGTATCGGGTCAAGTTTAGCTGATGTGGATCCTATGAACATTGATCGATCAGTAAGTTATGCACTATTTGAAACACGAGCAAGAGTGCTTTATCAGATATGAAACACGAGGCGATAGCCGAGTCTCTTATATCTCATAAAGCACGGACTCCGAGGATTTTAAGTGGCTTAAAAAACTACCCATCTTATGGTTCATTGTTGAAGTAATTTTAAAAATCAACGTTGTCTAAGGGACCGGTCATTATTTATGGCGGGGGGTGGCACCGAAGAGAAAAGGGTTGGGTAAACTAAATTTTGAGTAAGTAAAAGGTTGGGTAAATGAAAAACAAAACAACTCAAGGGTTGGGTAATAAAAAGTTATTGTCATTTCCAAAGCATGACTCACTTAAATATTGGAGACTGAAAAGCACTGTCAACAGTCATATGTCAATACAATATGTGAATCAATCAGAGTCACTATCTTGATCATTTTCCGATTTGTTGGGAGACAAATGGTGTCTCCAAAGAAAGTGCATGTACATATAACATGAAAGTTTAGTTATCAAACTTGTGTCACAGAAGTGGTAAAGGACATGTGTGACAACTAAATGGTATTCTGTTGTAAAGGTTTTGGCCAGGGGTGGGTATTATTTTTTAATTGATACTTGAGGTTGGGTAATCAAATTTTTTGCTTTTTAATGGTTGGGTCAGCAAAATTTTTACCACGAAAAACATTTCTCTTCGGTGCCACCCCCCACCATAAATAATGACCGGTCCCTTACTAATTTTGTAATGCTCTTTCAAGCTTTGATGAAATTTTTGTCTAGACTTGTCTTGATCAAAATTTTGTTCATTAGGGAATAGGTCCATTGGGACGAAAATCCTGTTCCTCACACTGATATAAAAATACTCAAGTACTTCTAGACCAGTTCCTCATCCCAGTCATGTACGTACATTTTCTTGTAACATGTTATGTATGCGAGTGTCAGTTTAAACATTTGTGACGAATTCAATAATAATAATAATAATAATAATAATAATAATAATGCTGAATGCTTTGGATGGCTCTCGCAATTTTAAACTGTTCTTCCCAGAGGTGTAGTGATGATCAGTCAAAATCCAGGTGTTACTACAGGAAGAAAGTGTGAAATTTCTAATACCTTGTCCATCAGTTGGCAAAGTTCTAAGATTACTACCATGGAAAAGTGATATACTGGCATTATAAGATCGAAAATGATACACCATAGCAGATGTGATTAGTTCACCAAGAAAACACGGTTCAGTATCACAGTTCATTGCAGTAAGCTGTACTTTTACTTGGCCAATCTTCTCCTACAAATCATATAATTATACAAATTAGAAAAATAAAAAAAAAATTAAAAAAGAATTAAGATGTTTATACAAAAGGTTTTGATCAACTTGTACCCAGAGTCTTCCCCAAAAGGAAAGAGCCTGGGTACAAGATTGGGTTTTAATCACAGAGTAGTAAATCATTCACGTCTGTTTTCACCTCTAGAGCAGGGTTTAATTCCTAAAATACGCACTTGCCAGACCATTTGCTCGTCAAGAGGAGAGAGCTACCACTCAATGGGTTAATCTGCCCATACATTCTGTTAGCCCCTTGAGCTCCAGCACTCTCTCCTTGATGTGTAAAATCATCTGGCATTAGACAGAGTAGCCTGCATCACAGACACTTGTGAGCAGAAATGAGGGCCAGACATTACACACTCAGATTATGTCGTAGTCTACAGACAAAGTCAAATAACAAAGTTGCGGGCATTGGGGCACAATGAAACTTTATGAGTTAACATACATTTCCTCTTTCATCAACCAGTTTTTTCATCTTTTTGACAATACCATAGACATGCTGATCCTTCGCCACTGCAGAGTTCAATAAGACAGGATTTCCAGACCAACCTGTCACTTCTCCCAAATCATTGAACATGACTTGGAGCTTCCCTAAATACTTGGTGTAATAGTATGCCTGGACAACTGGAACACTGAGGGACATGTTATGATCTGGATGGACAATATAGGGGTAGGGTCCTTTGCGTTTGTCATCTGAAGGTGGCTTACCTGCAGTAATTGAAAAGAATAAGCAATTACCAAATTCATTATGGTAATCCAAGTTTGTCCAGAGTCCAGTAACCATTGAATTAGTGAACTCACCAGAATAAAGAAAAGTATTAGAATGTCCACCCACAACAACATCTACTCCAACAACTTTCTTAGCAATTTTTGTATCGACATTATAGCCAGCATGTCCAACAGCTATAATTTTGTTTATTCCCTTCGATTCCAATTCTTTGACAGCATTCTGCACCGAGGTGATTATTGGGAGAAACTTAATATTCTCACCTGGATTTGATGTCCTAAAGTATATATTGCAGCAATGATGAAGACTTTATGATCTTATTCAGTATTAGTACTAAGAAGCTAAACATTAGAAAAGTCATGGGCTGATGGGGGGGGGGGATTTTCAGCTTCATGCAAGAATTTTTGTTTGGCAAAACAGACTTGTAGCAATGCTGTTCCAACAACTTGTTAACAGGATGTGTTCCCACTGCTTGTTCCCAGCTTGTTGACAAGTTGTCAATGACTTGTTGACAACTTGCTACAAGGTTGTTGAGCTGTTACAAGTTGTTCCAAGAACTTGTTATTGTCCTGCAATTCAACAAGTTGTGAATGACAACCTTGTAGCAATTTGATAAAATAACACCATTGTTACAACTTGTTGACAAACTTGCTACACAAGCCTGTGGCAAACACATCTTGTTGACAAGTTGTCAATGACTTGTTGACAACTTGCTACAAGGTTGTTGAGCTGTTACAAGTTGTTCCAAGAACTTGTTATTGTCCTGCAATTCAACAAGTTGTGAATGACAACCTTGTAGCAATTTGATAAAATAACACCATTGTTACAACTTGTTGACAAACTTGCTACACAAGCCTGTGGCAAACACATCTTGTTGACAAGTTGTCAATGACTTGTTGACAACTTGCTACAAGGTTGTTGAGCTGTTACAAGTTGTTCCAAGAACTTGTTATTGTCCTGCAATTCAACAAGTTGTGAATGACAACCTTGTAGCAATTTGATAAAATAACACCATTGTTACAACTTGTTGACAAACTTGCTACACAAGCCTGTGGCAAACACATCTTGTTGACAAGTTGTCAATGACTTGTTGACAACTTGCTACAAGGTTGTTGAGCTGTTACAAGTTGTTCCAAGAACTTGTTATTGTCCTGCAATTCAACAAGTTGTGAATGACAACCTTGTAGCAATTTGATAAAATAACACCATTGTTACAACTTGTTGACAAACTTGCTACACAAGCCTGTGGCAAACACATCTTGTTGACAAGTTGTCAATGACTTGTTGACAACTTGCTACAAGGTTGTTGAGCTGTTACAAGTTGTTCCAAGAACTTGTTATTGTCCTGC
>CACRXK020007427.1:0-22829 GCA_902702795.2 Paramuricea clavata
TAAGTTATATTTAGTATTTTCGCAACGTTCAGGCAAAAGATCGTAAAGTTTATGATACGGATCTTTGAGAACGTTTTCAAACAGGTTAGAACACAATTTGTCGTGATGGGTTCCAAGATCATCCAAGTTAAGAATTTTACACGCGTCTTTATATCGATAACAGGGGAAAATAATTGATAGTGCTCTTTTCTGTATACGTTCCAAATCGACTAAGAGATATTGTAGCCGCTGCATAATCCACAACAGATGTTATGCATGATTTATAAAATAGAGCAAGGTCTACAGAAGGAACATTAGTTCTCTTTAGCTGGATTAAAAAATAGATTCAGCATGCAGCTTTCTTAATAATTTCAGTTACATGGTTGTTCCATTTCAAGTTGTTTATTGTGAGGCCCAACAACTTAACGCTTGGTAAGATTTCTAATACTTCGTTATTACTAGTTAATAAAGGCAACTCTCTTGTACTCTTCGAAAAATCTATTCTGAGCTCCTTGCACTTCTTAGCATTGAGTTGTAAGTGCTTTGCAGTTGACCAACCTCCAATTTGATCTACTATTGACTGAGCATTACTTTCTATTCCTTTTGATACGACTTCGCTTGCTGTTGTGTCGTCGACAAATTTCCACAACGGATGATCTTGTAGGACTAAATCATTGATCATGACCGCAAATAGCCATGGACAGTACCTTGTGGTACTCCTGATATTACTGATCCCCATTGTGAAAAGCAAGCTTCGCTTAATTTGACTCTTTGGTAACGGTTGGATAAAAAGTCAGCAATCCAGTTTATGCTGCTAGAGGGTAGATCTAGATTTTGTAATTTCCATACAAGAATAGAGTGATCAATCATATCGAAGGCCTTACAGTAATCAAATAATAACACCTGAACCATAGCCCCATTTCCATCTGTTTCTTTAGCCCATGTGTGTATCATGTTGATTAAAGCAATACTGGTCACGATTTTGGGACAACTCCAAATTGGTTGGAATCAATAGATTTAATTACAGAGGGTTTGATAAAATCTGACACTACAAACTCTTCAGCAATTTTGGATAGCAAGGAAACCAAGGAGATTAGCTGGAGTTGTGTGCCAACATCCATAATTGGTTTTGATTTGGGGAGGGGGAAGACATTCGCTAACTTCCACGAGCGCGGAACTTTTTCATCATGGTAGGACTGGTTTAAAATAACACTGATTGGTTTGGTAAGGGTTGCTGCGTTTTCTTTAAGAAGCCATTGTGGTAGTTGATCAGGGCCACTAACTTTAGCTTTACATAACTTATCAGTTATGACACTTGAAGGAATTCTGTGTTATTTGAAGTGGATAATGTTGAACCTGGGGTAGGATTGTTGGGGCTGAATGTATCCTGAAATTCATGTAGAGGAGCAAGAAATTTGTCATTAATCAAGTTTGCTATTTCAATGTCAGTTTTCCCCCTCTATGTCAGGACTGTGAATTTGATTGATCAGCGATGGACTGTTTGTTGCCATTCCACTTAGATTTTTAACACTTTTCCACCGCACATGAGGATTGGTAGATTTCATATCTTGAATTTTATTAGCATAATAGGTTGCTTTACATACTTTTCTTTTCCTATTTACTGCGTTGCAAAAAAATTTGAAACTAATCAAATTTCCATTGTGGAAGACACGTTGACATTTAATAATAAGAGATTTTTAAATTGCTTGTCATCCAGGGGGGATTGGAGGTGCATATTACTGTCCATTTATAAGGCATGATTAGGTCGAGACCGATTTTAATGACATCATCGAATATTTTTCGAGTTTCCCTTCACACGTTGGACGGGTGGTTAACAAAATGTCCCAGTCAACTTGTGATAAGTAACGACTTAGAGATTGGCGACAGCTGGCTCTCATATCACATGTGATAATACACTTCCTCAAAGGCTGACTCCTTGTTAGTTTACTAGGACGGACAAGTGCTGTGTTGTGGTCTGACAAACTAAAGGGGCTGGCCAACGAGGCGTCTTGGTAAGAAATGGGTCTAAAATAGCAGATTCATGAGTGGGTTGCTTGACCAATTGTTTAAGCTTAAAATGGGACTTTACCGAGTCAATGTTCAAATGGTTACAGTCACCAGTAATGATTAAACCGCTTTTTGGGATACCTAGATTCTATTTGTATAAGTGATTGAATAAGATGATCAAGAAATAGGGAGTCATCGGCACTTGGAGGATGGTAACATGCGGCAATTATAATGGACGATATTCCTCGGGGGAGTCGATAGGGACGCAACCGACCGAGGAGAATTTCATGTTGATTGCAACAAACAATTAATATCAGTAATGGTTTCAAATCAGTGATTCTCTTTCGTATAAACACAAACACCGCCATGCTGCTTATTCTTCCTATCTCTTCGATAAATATTATAGCCAGCAATTGAAACAACGCTGTTGGGTATCGATTCACGAAGCCAAGTTTCAGTTATTACTCCAAAATCAACATTTTCGTTTATTTCGTTCATTTAAACTCATTCACTTCAGGTAATTTGGGGACAAGTGACATAACATTTGATAGTATAAATACTGGTACTAAATTTCTAAGTGATACCTGATTAGAACAGACTGTATCTGTCTGGGTAGATTTAACTTGGCCATTAGTAGGAGTATTCAAATATTCTGAATAACAATTTGTTGTTGAGTTTGGTGAAGCGTTAAATGTTTGAATAAATAACAAGTTAGGTCTTACTTGAAATAAATTCGATTTCTTTGTCGTTGACACAAGGATATTCCTGTTTCCACATATAACTGGAATAGCTTTCCTCAGAGCTCGACCTGCTCTACAACCACGGCAACTACATTTGTCAGTAAGTCCAAGAACTTTTAGTCTTTGCCAGATATGATGATCAACTCGTAGTTTGGAATGATGAAGTACAGCTTCGTAAATTGAACGTAGAAACATAGCCGTATATGTGATATGTTTCATTAAAAGCGATTGTAAAGGTGCCAAGGATAGTGTAAATCGAGGAACAACTTTTAAACTCTTGATAAAATATGATAAAAATTGAAAAAATCTAAGATATTGCGGAGACCACAAATACATGCGCAGCCTCTAGGCGCATCATTCTGTGTGAGAAAATAGAAAATATATTGATGACAAGCCTTTCGTAATGTATCAAGTTATATCTTTTTGATTGAACGACTGTATTTGCTTAAAAAGCTGAAGTTTTGGATAATCTGATCCTATTCACGCCTTTAGATAATACTTTTGACTGGTTTTGAGATATTATCATGCTGTGCAAGGTGTTGGCAGAAAAGTATACTGTTTGGGGACAAGTTCACTCCGTGAATTTTTCAATGACATCAGCATCAAATTCTGGACATACATTATGGTAGCGCATAATCCACACTAATAAAAACTCCTAAATTTAGTTAAATGACATTAATTTGGGACATTGTACCGGATTCGTTTGTCACATTCGTTTGTCGTGGATCTTCGCAACTCACAGAAAATGAAAATATCGGAATTTTTCATAGTGTCCAATGTTTCATTAAAGAAAGTGGTTGATTTGCTCTTGTAGAGCCTTGATGACCAATTATTATTCTATCTATTTATAATGAACTGATTTGCAAATGCTAGTTTAATAATGTATATCGTATTTGTAAAAATCGTTGAGTGTCTGTTTTATGTATATCGTTGTAAATTTGTAATAGTAAGCCCTCTAGATGAGCATTATATGCTCTTAGGGCAAACTATTTCATTAAATATTTATTAAACCAAATGTTCCTGATTTAGGTTTTCATTTTGGTACGTCATTTTTATTTTGCTGTCTTTTCCAAGTCCTAAGTGACTGTATGTTTTGCTGCTGATTTACCCCCCTCCTTGAAGAGCAAAATATGCATGTATTTGCAACAGATTTATAGTGAAACAGATGAACATGCCTACAGATTACACTTGTGTTACTTTGTATGTGTGTTAGTACTTAGTAATATGCAAACGTACACTACATTAGTACATTACCTGGTTAATATCAGCAAAATTTTCCAGGCGCAACAATTCTTTTTTGTTGTCCTTATTAAATTTCGGATCACTTACATAGTCAAGCCGAATAACGTGTCCATCTAACCTATAAACACAAAAAATGACGATTTTTAGTTAATGTATGATGTGAAATATAATTTAGCTGCAACTAGCACACTTAAATATTAATTAATACTCTAAAGGTAGTTTGTTATGCACTGGTCTATCCATATCTGATTTATGGGAACCTATTCTGGGGTAATACATATAAAACAAGAATTAAAAAGATAATGAGTACACAAAAGAAAATTATGTGCATAATGACTTTCAAGTCCTACTCTGAACACACTGTTCAGAGTATGACTAATGACAGAGTATGGTAGGAATGAATTTTAGCATCTCATCCAGAAAGGAGTGATGAGGAGAATCTCCAGTAATTGTAGCTTCTTAAACGTTTTTGCAGTATTGAATGAAGAACTGTTGAGATGATCAAAAATGTTGGCTAGTTCCTCGGGTAGAGGAGAACTGATCATGTGATCGGCTAGTTGTGTTGTTTGTGGCGTCAGATATAACCCAATCCCTATCTCTAAGCCTAATCCTTAATCTTACCCTAACCTCAACACTAATCACTATAACTAACTGATTATGTAATCTGTGATGCAATTTCTTCTACCCGAGGAAGTACCCAAAATGTTGTCCAACTTTGAAAGCAACTCAGCTGTTCCAGTAGCTACTGCAGGTTAGAGACCAAGCGAGACATATGTCTTAATTGACGATGCCATGGTTTTACCAAGGACTTGTGTTGCATACTTCACCTTCATCTTCTGAAAACCGTTCAGGTTTATATGCTTCTTCGTTCATTTAGGGTAGCAATGAATCGATTGTTTAGAATCTTGTTGGTATACCATTTTATTAGGTTGTTTCGAATTGCTTTTATCAAGTGAGGAGGGTCATACAGGTTTCTTCCCTTGTGGGTGAACCAGAGTTGGCTTGGTATTGTGTTTAGTTCATGAACGAGCTTCTGAAAGTTTGATCCTAAATCAGAAATGATGCCTTTCACATGTAAACCAAGTGATGTCACCTCATCTATCGTATCAAATAGCACATTCTTTATCTTTTCACTTAGGCATTCCTCATGGACAAGAAGGTACCTCAATGGCTGTTTCCAATTCTGTTATTCCTCATGCCATTAACACCAATGCTGAATTCGTTACTTCACCGATACAATTACCATTTCCGAAATCCATGACACCAGTTACTTAACCTTTTAATTGGTCGTACTGTAGGTAGGTTCAGTTTATTAACACTAGAAACCTTTGTCAACAAGGAAATTTCACATGTTTATCAGTGGTTATGTGCTAATAAATTGTCTTTGAATGTTGAAAAGTCCAACTATATTATATTTTTAACCATCAATTTCGATTGCTTTCAGATGTCTTATATTAAAGTAGATCATTCTCTGATGTTTTGTGAGAGGGCCAAGGAGTTGATATCAGTAGCCAGTAGGTTAGTATTAATTAATTACTCTCTTAAGAAGTACTGGGCCAGTTGCTATTAAATTCTATTTAATTTATACTATTCATGCAAATATCACACTGAGCTCCCAAAGGTAGTTGGAGTCATTGCTGCAGATTTTACTTTGTGGAGGTGCGGTAGGCGATCTTCAGGTGGGGCTTGCTTGGTCTGGTTGCTGGGACTGGGGTGTCAGTACATTCCATGAACCCGAAAAACCGCAATTGACAATGCCCTTGTCCTGTGGCTTGTTCTTCCTAGCTATATATTCCTTGGGCTTGGTGATTATTGACTTAACATTGTTCATACAGCTGTAACTTACTTTCACTGTATTTCTGTTGAAGATCTTATGCAGCTTATGGTGCGGTGGAAAGTGCTTGTGAATAAGACAAAGGAAATTATG
This sequence comes from Paramuricea clavata, assembly GCA_902702795.2. NCBI lineage: Eukaryota > Metazoa > Cnidaria > Anthozoa > Malacalcyonacea > Plexauridae > Paramuricea > Paramuricea clavata. Next base: position 5,896 of record CACRXK020007427.1, read on the forward strand.
CCCTATATTAGTGCTGACATTCATGCTAAATGGTGGGTTGAACCAAATGATGTTGCGTTGCCGATTTCTGTGTGGTTGCTGTGGTGCGTGTAGCTGAGTTCATGATTGAAGTTGCTATGTGCTGATTCCTGAAATGTTTGCTCATCCGATAAAAGCAGTGGAATGCGCTTGTTAATTGATCTAAGTAGCTGCCTTGTAATGCTAGGTGGATGGTTAGAGTACTATTTATGTATAGTGGATTGTCATTGGGCTTCCTATAGGGCCTATATTTTCCGTTGTTGAGATTGAAAGTTACATCTAAAAAGTTTTAACATGTGTAAATATGATTCAGCGGTGGTTTTTAGGTCACACAGCTAGAAAATTCTGTGAAGTCCTTTACTTGATTTGTGTGCTAACTGTGTTGATTTACTTTTTATAAGTGCAAAACCGTCATCTCTATATAGGCCAATGCTTTCTTTGCCAAATTTCTTATTTAGATGATTTAGAATAAAAAAGCCAAATAATTCATCATATTTCATCACCATCATGGCTGCCCATGGTAATGTCAAACCTATATATATATATAGGTCTTCCAATCTGTTCAAATTATATGGAGCAAGACTTTCATACACAAGATGCCAAGAAATATTCAAAGAATGTCTACAAGAACTTGGATACGATTAAACGAAATATGGATTACACAGTTTGAGATCAGGTGGAACTACAGCAGCAGCCAATAATGGGCATGCTACAGAACGACAATTGAAGTTACATGGATGCTGGAAAACTGATATTGCAAAGAACATGTTTGTGCATGAAAGTGTTAAGAACTGACTGCTTGTTACTGAGAATCTTGGACTTTAGATACAGTATACGTAATACGAATAGTTAATTGTGTAATTATTGCTTTATTAATTGGATTGTGTTTATTACAATATATGAAATATGTAAAAATAAAAATTAAAAAACCAGCAAACAAATAAAAAATCCTAGTGGTGGTGTAATGAGCATTACCCATGTTATTCAATGTTTATGTGTGAAGATTTGTAGAATATAGGAAGTAAATAATTTGTGTTCATTTGAGCGTAGTGAACTAGAACGTAAATCATACTGTTAAATGGGCGTCTCTTTTGAGATTATGTTCTTTTGAACAATTTGGTTAGTACACAAGTAAAGTAAGGAAAACAAACAGTTTGAGTTTGTAATTAACAGGTGCTAAGGGGGGCGGAGGGAGGTTACGGCACCGCACACTTTAAGTGAAGTTTATGTTCAGATCTGTCATAAATCTTACCGATCTATCCGTCATAAATCTTACTGTTCAGATCCGTCATAAAACTGTTCAAAGCAAACAATATTTACAATGTCTGGAAGAAATTTACAAAACCCACATTCAGGGGAGAGTCTGTGTTTTACTGCGCCACACACCATCTTTTGGTTATTCACTTCAATATATTTTGCCTTCTTTGCATATATCCAGTGATTTATACTTTTGTTAATTAGTTTCCAACAACAGTTTTTTCTTGGCGGACTCCATATTTAGATAATTCTCTTGGATTTTGCTACATTTTGTGCAGTAGTTTTAAGTTTTCGAGTGCTTTTTGCTTTTCTGATTTGTTGTGTGAGCCAAACATGACAAAAATTGCAGTTTACATTCTATTACACCACAAGCCTCATCTTGTGTGGCAACATCATAAATCATATTAACTAGACACATGGGCAGATAGGCCAGTTAACCCATTAAGCGCCAGCGCTCTCCCCTTGACAAGTAAAATTGTCTGGCGTTAGACAGTAAAATCGTCTGGCGTTAGACAGAGTAAAATCGTCTGGCGTTAGACAGAGTAAAATACTAAAGTAGGTGCATCAGGGTGCAATGCCACTCAATGGGTTAACTAGACACATGGGCAGATAGGCCAGTTAACTAGACACATGGGCAGATAGGCCAGTTAACTAGACATATGGGCAGATAGGCCAGTGAATGAGAAAATCAGTGTCACAAAATTGTTCAAACAAATGAACTGTTTGCTGTTGATGCATCCAACTAAGAAAATATTTAGTTTTTTGCCTTGCATTATGCTAGAAAACACATAAGCGACAGTTTGGAAGCCATAGCAAAAAAGCCTGTGTGCTGTGTATTATTTTGTAATATTAATTTTTAATATTAAGTTAGTTACTAGTTGCACAGTTATTTACTAATATATTATCCACATCACTCAGCTACATTAATGCCTGGGTCCAACATTGGAAATTCAAGAAAATATATTAAAATTTGTAAAAAATCAATGAAGCCTTCAATTGTTACTGTTCAAGTATTATAACATTTGTTAAGATAGGGGCTTGAAGTTAAGCTACATTTAGTCGCCATGGCAATGATCACATGACATATATCACAGATAATATAACACGTAAAATGGCTTCTTTGGCTCTGCAGCAGCATAATTCATGCTTAAGATAACGCAAAATTGCGATAATCAGCCACTCCTGATACTCATATTTATAAGTTAAACTCGGAAAGTTGACATTCATTACTGGTTTCATTGTTTTACGAGTTTACTGTAAGATCGTTAGCACTATAGGACGTATAATTGACACATTAAATGGTATTCTTTTCATAAATGTATGCTTTCCATATATTCCCAAGAAACATTGATCCCCTGTCAATGTTTTTAGTTGATAATGCAACAGGAATATTTTAGACTTACCCTGCTGCAAACCGAACATGTTCTTCGTGTGATATAGATAATATCTGTCGCCATCATGAAATCAATTCATGATTCATAGCACTTCTGTGTTATCACATATTCACCGAAAGTACAAGAATGTTTCATCATATTATTGAGTGACAAATACGCACAAAAATGTATATACATATGAATGGCTTATTGAGTTATCACAAGATCAATGACGCAAATCTGCAAGTTTCAAATTTTGGCGCAAATTACAAAACTTTTTACAGCTGTGAAGAATGCAATCCTTAGCTCAATAAAATTAAGTCTATTTTCTTCACTTTATATACAGCTAGTACTTTTATACTATATACTATATTTAGGTAACTACCAACTACTATTTTATACTACATTTAGGCAACTACCATAGCTTAGTGTAGTAATAATATTAGTCTAGTGGACAGACATTGACAGGTCCTTGGTTGATACCAGCAATATATTTTGCTGAAACAAGTTTTAACCTGTATGAATATGACATTATTATTATTATTATCTCACAGCATTGAAGACAAGACGTTTCTCAATGTGTGGGTTGTTCCTTCATCCTTTCACATTGCGGCTTTGCGGCAAGTGTCAGCACAAGTAGACGCAAATGAAAATCTAAAGTGCGAAATGGGTAGCTGGGATGACTGATGCAAAAATACAGTAGGTAAACCAAGAAGCCGGGGTAGCCAGCGAGATACCATATTCATCTGGGGTAACTGGGTGGGATAGCCATATACCCAGATATCATACACAGCCATGATAACACAACACCCAGCCGGGGGTAGCTAGATATCATACTCAGCCAACGGTAGCTACAATCTTAGACAAAACCCTTGAGACCATTCCAGCTAAAATTACAAAGTTATTGAACATTGACAAAACAAACTTTCTCTCCCCCTCCCCCCAGTTCAATGTTGCGAACAACACCGAAACAACTTTTGATAATATACCATGACACAAGCTCAACATTGAGTTGGGGGAGCGGGGGCTTAAGAAAGGCAACATGATTCAACATGGAGTTTATCATAAAAATATGTGAATTTTCTATACAGCGAAAATAGTCTCAACTGGTTATGTCCAAGATTGTAGATACCCAGCCGGGGTAACCAGTGTGACTCAGTGTGTAAAGAAGAGGCAGTGTGTAAAGAAGAGGCAGCTGAACACATGAGGGAGCAGAAAGAACAAGGGAAGCAGAAAAATCCTGTTGGCAAGTTTGCTAACATGGAATGGGGTAAGCAAGGGATGAAAGATGAAGTTAATAGTTATGGAGATGACACTTTGGTCAACTGGTGTGAGTTAGCAAGACGATTCTAAATCAAAATTAAAACTGAAGAGTTAGCCCAAAACGGTTGTCAAATTGCTATGGAGTGGCTGAAGTCGGAAGAAGTTAATGTGGAAAGATTTAAGAAAAGAAGAGAATGTAATGAGGGCAATATAAGAAAAAATTCAGAAGAGATGCAGGTGGTGAAATCACTGTTCCATGTCCTGAAACCAATGGAAAAGTGCTGAAGAAATTGCAAGAAAAAGTTTCGTCAGGCAAAATAAATGTTGGGGAGCTAATAGTGCCAAGAAAGGTAATTAAATCTCAATTATATAAAATTATCAGGTTTTAGACATTTTAAATAACTGGAAGGTATATTACTTCAGTGGTATATTAAAATATTAATATACCACTGAAAATCAATTCAAATATACTGTACAGGTTGTTTCTGCCAATAGTCTGATTTATGTACAGTAATAATTTAAGTTATAGTTTAGAGGACATCAATTTGCATTATTACTAACTATATATTGCAATAGTTTTTGTGATTCTTATTTCTAATTACTAGCACTGTAAATGTTAATAAAGTAGTAAAGGTTCACAGTAGATTTAAACTGTTTACATTTTACCAGTGAGCTAGTTTTATTTAAAATCAAATAATCTTTCATTCTTGTTTAGTATGAGAAGCTAGTGCTCAAAGAGGATGGCTCAATCGAGAAAGTCTTCTTTTTTGTGGAAGGATGCAAATGCCCACTGGTTGAGATCAGGAGAAGAAAGTTACATGAGTTGGAGAAATATATAGAGTACTTCCTCGGGTAGAAGAATTTACATCACAGATTATGTCATCAGTTGGTTATAGTGATTAGTGTTGAGGTTGGTTTAGATTTTAGGGTAAGGGTTTGGGTTAGGGTAAGATTAAGGATTAGGCTTAGAGATAGGGATTGGATTATATCTGACGCCACAAACAACACAACTAGCTGATCACATGATCAGTTCTCCTCTACCCGAGGAACTACCCCGATATATGCAAATTAATTATGAAAAAGATGTGGATAGCATGCGTGTGACAGAAGTTGAGAACAGGTTGACAATACTAAATGAGAGAAAAGAGGGTGAGGATGAAACAGAGATGAGAGAGCGGCTAAAGGTAATGTAAAGAACATGGCATCTACTGGTATGGCATGACCTATCTACAGTAGCGAACCATTCTCACCTTGTCTTTATGGCAACCTGCTTATATGACCAAGCCACATTCTACACCAACAGCGAATATGAAGCTGTCACTGGGAAAAAGGTAAATATCCAGTCATTAGTTGAAGCACCAAATGAAGATCAATTGTGTTACATTGAGACCAGACTGTTTAGAGGAACTCTCAGATGCCACTACTACAACCACTGGTGTACCTGTTGCAGACAAGAGAAGGTTTTTCCATGGTTACAGTCCTTCTTGTCAATACGAAGCTAGCCAACAGAAGGTTGGAATTTCTACTGTGCCGTGTGTGGTGCCAATGCTCATCGGGTGCATGAACTTGATTATGTGTTTTGTTGCCAAATGTATCACTGGAGGATCGACAACAGTTGGTGTTTAAAGGTCCACATGGTAAAGCAAATTTTTTGGCAAAGTCAAATAAACCTTTCCACGGATTAACAAAACCCAAGTTGAATACCAGATCAATCTACAAAGGAGAAAAAGAGAGAATTAGAGCATCTCTTGAAGGATGAGCTGCATGGAGTTCAAAGAGTACCAGCCCTACTTTTCACCAGTCCCAACAAAACCTTAGAGTCAATTGTGCTGGTTATGAGATTCTAGGTTTTGAACCCCTCAACGACGTTGGGAAGCACATCGAAAAGTTTGTGAGCTACCAGACCATCTGCCAACCAGTGAAGCTTCTAAGTTGAAGGCTATTCTTGAATTGTGCATTGGGGGGAGGGGGCAAGGACACAAAGCGAACCACTGATTACCGCTGTGCTTTGATTGTTTCAAATCAGCTTAGAGGCTCCATTAATCGAAAGGTTCAATTGTTGCTTAACACCCTTGTTGAAATTCAAGAAGTAGCCTACAACTCAAAAGAGCACAGAACATCACAATCAGTTCTGAGATTTCATAACCTTACCTGGCATCACACAATGTTGTGCCGATCAGTTATCGGGTTTTCCCTGAAGCAAATGTCAACACGAAACAAACTTCAACATAAAATACTGGTACAAAGTCACACAAGAAAGGTATTATTTTGCTTGAAGAATAGTTGGAATGTGATATTTCGGATACAGTAATTTATTATGGACCTAACCCTAAGCCCAGGACACCACCACTCTAATACTGCACCCCCTCTATACTACATGTACAGGTATATTCCTGTAAATGGATTTATTAAATATCATTGAAGTTCATGCTAGTTAAATCAATAAGTTCTCTTCTCTATTGTACAATTAAACATCCTCTCCAATAAATTCCCACTCAAATGTGACAAGGGAGGGGGGTTATTGCAGGATTCATGGTGCTGTATGCATCAAATCATTTTAAAACATTTATTATTGAAAATATCAAGTGTCTCATGTTAAATATTGACTGGGACCAGTGATTCTGAAAGGAAACAGTATGTTTTGCTGACTGAGGCATACAGTGTTTGACAAAACGTGCTGTTTCCCAAACAACAACATCAGTCAATTTCATTGCCAAGTGTAAAAATTGTCCAAATCATTGAAACAAACTATATACATGCCCCCATGATTTTTGCCAGGATTAGCAACATTCATACAAATTTGGAAAAATGTCAAACATCACTAGTACTGTTATACCTTAATACACCCTTCCGGAATGTACAGAACATCATCACAGGATGAAAATATACCTTTGCACTGGTGCAAATGTATCCGCAAATATCAAATTCGATCATCTTTGCCGTATTTGCACCCTTGCAAATTCATAAATTTGCACCATATTTGCAAGGGGTGTGATGGTGCAAATGCAGCGATGAGAGGTATATTTGCAGTGCTGTAAGTAACTTCGTTAAAAGTAACTAATTACAAGTAATCATTACATTTTTCAGTGACGGTAACTTGTTACATTTTGAGAACATGTGATTGTAACGGTAACTAGTTACAAAAAATGCCATAAAATTGAAACGATTACAAGTTATTTTGCCAAAGTTACAAGTTACATTTTGTTCATTGCTATTTGTGTACGTTTTTAAAATGAAATAAATCAATACACAGTCAGGCAAGCTCTTAATCATCTGCACAGGAATAATTTAATCTGACACAAATTTAAGTTGAGGATTGACGTCAAATTTACGTACAGCTGGAACTGATCAGAATGCCATTGCTCGCCTTCACTTGGGCCTTGGCCTCATCATAATTGGTCTTTAGCCTCATTTCACTTGGCCTTGGCCCAGTCATGATCACATATTCACATTTCCGCTTTTTCATTGCGAAGTTAGAAGCCACTAGCCAGTGAGGTATATTTTTTCCAATATATTCGTTCAGACTGTATAATAGCAGGGTTTTTTTAATTGACAATTCTACTAAAAAATCGATTTGGTGGAATTTTACAGATGCATGCAGATACATTGAGTAAATAGTTATTAATTTTGCCAATAATTTTGCCGCAAGTCTCATTATGCTCTTAATTGCAATCAATAAATGTAACTTGTAACTTTGTAACTAAGTTACAAAAAATATTTTGTAACTTTGTAACTGTAACTAGTTGCACTTTGGCGTCTGTAACTTGTATCGGTAACTAGTTATGTTTTTGGCAATGTAACTATAACTGTAACTAGTTACAAATAAACTGTAACTGTTACAGCACTGTATATTTGCAGCCACTGCAAATATGATGCGTATTTGCAAGTTGGCATGTAATGCCAATTTATTGTGAATTTGATGCAGATTTCAAATTTGCAATTGAATTTGCCACAGATGCAAATGTACTGCTTTTTCAATATTTGCTGTAATGTGTATTTGAAGCGTATTCATGGCAAAATTGTTTTATAAAAGTCCGTTTCCACTTGATCCATGATTAGGGTTGGGATTGTTTCCAAAACTGGCTTACCAGAATTCGGGCCTCCTTGTGCGATACCAAAAAAGTCTTTGAATTTTTCTCATTGTCAGTGATCCACACAATTCAAACTGATAAGACCAAAGTGTAAAAACCATTCAGGTTTTGTTTAATAATGTAACAATAAATATCATATTTTTAACACACCCTGACCCAAATATACAGATATAGCTGGCAATACCTAATTAAATCACAAGTTTCATACTTATAAAATAACTTTGCCAATTGTCAGCGCTAGTATAGAAAGAGCATCTTAAATTTAGTGAAGTTGTAAAATATAGCCTTGCAAAGCGGGTTTGCAAATTTCCCTCTATATAGACTTGAAATACCTATACCATAGTTAGGCCTTATACAAAAGTATACAAAATTTGCAAATCAAATTTTGCAATTTTAATAAGTTTAGTTTGTTCTTTCTTGGAATACACCTTTTTTGCCCGTAAATTACAGTCTGTGTTGCAAATTGTCAATTGACTGATTCAATTGGCATTTAGCTGAACATGGACAAAAGATGCACCAAATCTACGACACAAACATGATGAAAAACTAGTACTCCCGCTATTCTCATAGTTTCACTTCACACAGCCTGGTAAAAATTATGCATTGTTGTTGGTAAAGAATGTTAGAGACATGAGAAAAACGAAGTAAAATACTGGTTTCCTATTATTAGAGACTGTTACTTATAGTCGCGTCTGTGTCGTACATTTGGTGAATCTTAAATTTGTTAATATAGATCAAACGAGACGCAAGTTGTCGCAAGCTAAAACTCTTGAAACATGGAAAGAAGCATAAGATACTTGAACAAAGCATCACAGGGAATGTGAAGTACATATGCACATGCAAAATGTGCATACTTAGTGTCAGAATATACTGATATATACTTAAAGTTAGAGCTTGCGCTTGATAATTTACGTTGGAAGAGTAGAATGAGCTTAACAGTTTCGTTTTGGCCTTCAATTCATCGATCATGCATGAATTATGAGGTGCTAGCTATTTCACAATATGCCGTAAGTAGTATTACCCCCCCCCCCCCGTATAGCGGCGGAAGTGCCGTATAGCGGCGGAAGTAATTAGTATGCAGGATTGAGTACAGCACCGGAAGTAATGAGAGTATGCCGGAAGTAATGAGTATGCCGGAAGTAATGGGTATACAGGAGCAATGACGTCATGGAAACCCGGAAGCAGGGAAATGTTCAGAATTGCGTACAGCGGTGAATATTTGAAAAATTTATTAAGTTTTACAGTAGTTTACAGAGATTTTGATAATTATAGTGTTTTTAGAGTTTGTGCCAGACGCATCCGCAGAAGGTTGATTCGCCACATTCTAGCAAGAAATCGAATGTCAGGTTTGCCAGTATTTCGTTTAGGATTTCCGTACACTTCTTGTGGATTGTTGTTTGACAGCATCGGGTTTTCTTCAATTCTTGTCCGGTGATTTTGTTTTGTAGACACAGATAACAGAGTTCCTTGTCTGGGAATGGTGCTCTGCAGTACCCGCACCGTACGGTTTCGATATCTGTTCCATTGTAATATGTCGCCCACATCTGGAGACACCGACAGTGGGCTTTTTGTTGGCAGCAATGCATTGTCATCGCCAGTAGCTCGTTTCCATTAATTTGCTCGAAGCAGAAATAGCACTGTCCCGGTTCTGCTGTATTTTCCGCCAGGATTCCAAATAGAGGTATGTTTGCTGGTGGTATAATATCTTCCGGCGCTGGTAGAACTCCTACGCATTCCATTTCGGTGTGTGGTTGATGATTATGGGGAAGTGTATTTATACTAGAGGTGTACGTACGCGTACGCGGTGTACGTACACCCCGTACATATACTATGTATGTACATGGTGTACGTACACGGTGTACGTACACCTACGTACACGGTGTACGTACACCCTTAAACTACGTCATGATCATACTCGTCTCTGATTGGTTAGCTGTGTTGGATGGGGAATATAAATAGAGGAGATGAGCAATTTTTGTTTTTGTGTTTATAGTTTTTGTGAAGAGATGAGGTGCTTACACGGTGAACCCGCTGCTCATTCGACAACTCAAAATGGTTCATTTTGGTTTTGCAATCAGAATCCTAGCTGCAATTTCTTTTGTTGCGAAGATGAGGGTTATTTGTATGAAAAAGCCATAACTGCATGGAGAGCTACGAAACAGCCTCATCCTCGATGTGGTGGACATAGTAAACTTGCGAAAATGCGGGTCGTTAGAAATTTGATGAAAGCAAGTTATGGAAGACCGTTTTTCGTATGTTCTAACAAACTGAAGCCGTGTTCATTTTGGGTATGGGGTGATGTACGACCTTTAGTCAAACCAGAGTGTCACCATGGATTACCGTGTATGGTCCGTAAGGTGAAAAAGGAAGGTCTCAATAAAGATCGAAAGTTCTTCTGCTGTTCAAATGACAAGGAATCTTCGTGCAAGTACTTTGATTGGGTGCCTGAGGAGCCTCATCAAGATGTCAGTTTTGTGGAACCCCTTTCAAGTAAACCAACCGAAAAGCACGAGGAACATTACCTGGCAAACAAATTCATAAACGATTTTGCTAATAGTTTGAACATTTAATATGTATTATTTTTAAAACTGTTATAAAGAATAGGGTTAATAAAAATGTTTATTTAAAATTGTCTAGAAGTCATTAAGAAAGTTTAGATCCATATTATCTATAAAGTTCAAACTGTTTGGATCATCCAGGAAGTCCAGGCCCACATCGCTTGCTACTGACAGTCCCGGCGGTTGCTGTGGGGTTTCTTGTTCTCTGGTCCCTTGTGTCTCCTGGTTTTGATTGCCTTCATAGAAGGCAAGAAACTGATCGAGAAAGCTTCGATTTTTTTGTTCGGCATACGCCCAGAAAGCCTCCAGCCTTTTTAATTTTGTTTTTTTATCTTGTCTTATCTTTCTTTGTCGTTCTGCTTCTTTTTTCTTATCTTTTCCGATAGCTTTTTGTGTTTTTTGGGGTTTTTTTTTTGTTTTTGTTTGTTTTTTTTTTCTTGTCGACTTGTTGTTGTTGTTTCGGGATTCCCGCCGTTTTGTGTTTCCGCTTGCTTACTGCTTCCACTTTTGGAAAATGAGCATTACGCAATTATTAGTAATAGTTACCAATGAACATTGCACAATATTTATTTGTGTTTAGCATGCTTAATATGATTAATTTCGGCCCCTGTCTTCCCACGCTTTATACATATTTTTCCTACAGGAAGATTAACAATGCATTATAATGCATAGTATCGTGATTTAAAATAATAAATATTACACATGTTTAAAAGGGAAAGATTATTATAGTCCAATTTCGAGATAAGCTGGGCTATGACCGCTGTCTTCTCGCGCTTTATGCATAGCTTTCAGAGTGCTTGTGTAATTACCGGTTCATTTGCGTACGTAGTTTAGACTAGTATTTATTCATATACATGAAAGGAGATATTTCACTTGGAATTTAAACAGATCTACGAAATGCTTTCTGTTGTGTTTTGCGTTTTATTTTTTGTGTATGGAAGCACCCCATTTTGTCAGGAACAGCTTCTTGCTGGTTATTTGGACTGTAGTGATTTGGCGCTGGAAACCATCAAGGGGCTGTGGAAGACAGAACGAAAATGGGTTGTATCGATTGACTTTAGACGTAACCGTCTTGTTCGTTTAAATATAACCGAACTGTTGTTATATTTCCCGAACTTACAACATATTAACTTGCGACACAACCCTGCACTTGACTGTAGAACCGTTTTGGATATTGGGATAGATGTCACGAGTGACTGTAAGTTTATTTCATTTATGTTAGCATTCGTTGCAACTTATAGTTATATAGTTTGACTTTCTCTTCAATTAGGTATGCTGGATACGGTATTGGGTGTTACGTTTGGATCTACAGACAGTTTCACACCCCAGACCATGGACCCCACCACACCTCGGGTTTTAATCTGGACCATAACCCCCGCAGGGTCCTTGACTCGGCTTTTAATTCCAGCACCCACCGGAGCCTCAGTGGCACCCCGAACCTTCCTCCTACCCTCGGCCTTAATCCCTACCGCTCGGCGGACCTTGGTCCGGCCCCCGGCCCCCATCGGAACCCTAACCTCGGCGTCCTGGACCTTGATTCGACCCCCGACCGTAGTTGCAACCCCCACCTTGATCCCGAGCACCCCCCGGACCTCAGTTCAGTCCCGGTTCCTGACTCCAACCCCCACCGGAACCCTAACCCCGGTCGCGTCTCGAACCTTGATCCGACCCCCGACCGTAGTCTCAACCCCCACCTTAGTCCCGACCACTCCCCGGACCCCAGTTCAATCCCGGATCTTAACACCTCCTACCGGAACCCAAATCCCGGCAACGTCCCGGATCCTGATCCGACCCCAAACCGTAGTCTCGACCCCCACCTTAATCCCGACCGCACCCCAAATCTCATTTCGGTCCTGGATCCTAACCCAAACCCTCACCGGGACCCTGACCTCTACCATAGTCCCCACAAGGGTTCCGACCAGGATCTCGGCTTCGACTCCTAATCTGTACTTCATTATTATCGGGCTGACCGCAGGATTAGTGTTGTTTCTGAGTCTGTTTTACGGCTATAGGCTTTGTGTGGCGGGACGGCGGCAGAGAAGCGCAGCTGTTCTACAAGGGCCCTCCGAGACCGAACTGATGTCACTTGGGCGGTTGGGAAGTGGCGAAAGCACATTAGCAATGTCTCACTCTACATTGTAATTATAACATTGCCTTATGATTATAGGTCTTATATGCATGTAAAGAAACTATATGTACAATTCTGGAATACTAATATACACTGGAGTTCTTAACTTCTGCTGCGTATATGGTTTAAACAGTACTGTACATTGATTCCTCGTTGGAGGAATCTGAAGAAAGGGAATCAATTGAGAATTGGCGACGAGTATTGTTTAGTGCAAGGAATTCTCTATAAAATGAACGGCGCCTTCTGCTCCTTCGAATGATGTAAAAACACGCGATGCCAAGTATTGTAATGCCGGTTGGTATTAGAACTGATAGCACCAGGAGGATATGATCTTTGCCGGTGTTGATTGGAGAAGGGGTCGGGACGCTTGCGGTGGAAGGGGTATTATAAACGGTTTTTATCAAGGAGGTTCGAGGTTCTGTCGTACGTAGCACGATATTGGATGATTGCGATGTAATGGCCGACGCTATGGACATGTTTGCGGTACTGGGGCAGTCACTTATAATGTGTACCCTTACGCGTACTGGCAGCCTGGTACAATCTAGGGGGTTGTGTCGTAAATCCACATGGCTAATATTCGGAAAGTCGGTTGTAACGGCTGAGAGGTTCAAAAAGGATATATTGTTTCTCTTTAAATCGAGAACTTCAACCCAGTTGTGTTTTTCATACTGGGGAAAGATTGAGATGCCAAGTCTCGAGCAGTCCAAATAATGGTAACTTTTGAACTCAATACAAGGATACGCCAGTGATAACTTTACGCGCACAAGGACGAACATGTTGGACAACATTTTGACAATATGGAACCTTGTTCTGTATTTTCCCGCGAAAACGTTTGTTCACGTGTGACTTTTTAATACTATACTATGAAATGTAGCTAGAATTAGTGTGTATGGCTAACCATAGCTTGACGTAGGACTTTTAGATAGGATTTAATACGCTGTATATAGATGAATTTGTTGTATATAAATAAATGGTTTCACATGTTGTATTCATTTGTTGTTTTGTTGCAATGGAAGTAATACTAGACGAACTGCAAGCACAGGGTGTTGATATTGACATGAGAACATTGTCTCGTTATGTCAATATTTTACTGAAGGGCCACGGAACAATGTACAATCAAATGGTAGCCAATGTTAATCCTAGTGAAATGCATGTTGTTTTTAACACGACCAACGTGACTAATTTTGGTCGGGCTATGGCCTATTTGACATTAGTTTATTTGATGCATAATTCTGAAGATACTACGCGCAGGGCTGTTCGTCCGGTTGCGGCCCCTTTGAAAAGTGTTGATCTTAGTGCATACCGGATTGAAGAGGGGAGTTTTTTCAGTAGGGTAATTTCTCGGATCTGGTCATAAAACGAACGAGCGCGTCAAATCATAACGCAGTACGTGTTGTGCATGTGAACACAATGGACGTGAGATTTAAAACACCAGCAAATTTTTATATTTGTGGGCAAAGTCAAAGCGGGAAATCCTATTTGGTCCGTTCCATGTTACGGCATGCAGAGGAACTATTTAATCCCGTGCCGACTAAAATAATATACTGTTACGGCATATATCAGAAGGAATTTGAAGAAATGTTGCAGACAGTTCCAAATTTAACTCTTGTGGAAGGATTTCCCGATAATTTGTGCGAGATGACCCGCGGACATGATAACTCGTTAGTCGTGCTTGATGACTTGATGTCACAATGTTCCAACGATCCATGTGTCTCGGATTTGTTTACACGTGATTCCCATCACCTTGGCATGTCCGTGCTGTACCTTACTCAGAATTTGTTCCCGCCAGGCGAACGTTCTCGAACGATTAGTTTGAATAGTCACGTTCTCATCATGTTTAGAAACCCATGTGACTCGCTAGGTGTTTCCACACTTGCCAGGCAGATGTTTCCTAAACATACCGGATACCTTCTGGAGGCATTTCACGATGCGACGGGCAGGCCTTACGGATATTTAGTCATCGATTGTCATCAGCTGACACCAGAGAACATGCATCTGAGGACCAACATTTTACCCGAAGAGAGACAGATTGTTTATGTGAAACGTGTTTAAACTACGTGTGTTATGGAAAGTCATCATTTGCAAGATGTCAAAGCGCATGAAAGGAAGTCTTCCTTATCTTCAAGTCATTGTCAAATCTAAACCTAAATTGCGAAAATTACTCATCGATAACGTTCCAGCGAATGTCATCACAGCTATTTGTGAGTGCTCCTTGAATTTACTTAAAGGTGTCATTCCGGTAACACCTCGGCAAAAGCGACGTTTAGCACGTTACAAGACACATCTCCGTGATTTAGCCAATAGGAAAGTGTCAAGAAAACGGAAGAAGTTGTACCTTAATCAGAAAGGTGGAAATTTATTGTCAGCTCTCTTACCACCAGTGTTGAGTGTACTCGGAAGTTTGTTAGTATGAAGCATGCGAGACGCATGGTATTGGTCCCGGAGGATGTGCTTAATCGTTATGAACAGAAACAAAAGATTGAGACCTCCCCAATTACATCCAGCATGATGCAACGTTACAAGACACATCTCCGTGATTTAGCCAATAAGAAAGTGTCAAGAAAACGGAAGAAGTTGTACCTTAATCAGAAAGGTGGAAATTTATTGTCAGCTCTCTTACCACCAGTGTTGAGTGTACTCGGAAGTTTGTTAGTATGAAGCATGCGAGACGCATGGTATTGGTCCCGGAGGATGTGCTTAATCGTTATGAACAGAAACAAAAGATTGAGACCTCCCCAATTACATCCAGCATGATGCAACGTTACAAGACACATCTCCGTGATTTAGCCAATAAGAAAGTGTCAAGAAAACGGAAGAAGTTGTACCTTAATCAGAAAGGTGGAAATTTATTGTCAGCTCTCTTACCACCAGTGTTGAGTGTACTCGGAAGTTTGTTAGTATGAAGCATGCGAGACGCATGGTATTGGTCCCGGAGGATGTGCTTAATCGTTATGAACAGAAACAAAAGATTGAGACCTCCCCAATTACATCCAGCATGATGCAACGTTACAAGACACATCTCCGTGATTTAGCCAATAAGAAAGTGTCAAGAAAACGGAAGAAGTTGTACCTTAATCAGAAAGGTGGAAATTTATTGTCAGCTCTCTTACCACCAGTGTTGAGTGTACTCGGAAGTTTGTTAGTATGAAGCATGCGAGACGCATGGTATTGGTCCCGGAGGATGTGCTTAATCGTTATGAACAGAAACAAAAGATTGAGACCTCCCCAATTACATCCAGCATGATGCACCAGGATACGGCGATGTCAGAGATTCTTCAGAGTACAGGCATGTCCGATGTCGAAAAACAGAAATTGTACAATGCGAACATGGAAAGTTATTTGAGTTTGAAGCGACAGAAGGACGATCAAGTACCTACAGTCCGCATAGCACCGGATACGGAACAGAAGTCCACAGGGAAAGCGCCTTTATCTGACGCCGACGTGATCGGTCATTTACCTGTAACCCTACGCCCAAAAGCGGCAACTCTTTTGAGACGTTTGAAAGCAAGATCCGACGTGTTTTCCTGGGACGACTCTGGGCAAGTTAAAGTGGACGGTAAGGAGATTCCTGATTCGAATATATCAGATTTGGTGAGTGATGCCATGCGGGCACGTAAGAATTTTAATCCCAAGGGAGTGCAGGAATTCTTTCGCGGGCTGTCAAAAATTAATGTACCCAAAGATATTGCAAGAAACACGGAAAGATGGGATCAGGTTCAAATGGGCAGTCCTTCTGGCGCGGAAGAGGCTGTTTTTAAGACACCGCCACCGAGACCACCGCCACCAACATCACCACGTGCAAGTCCCGCGAAATATCTCCGTGGTTTACTCAGAAGACAGGCAGCGAAACCAAAACAATGGCTTCCTTATTAAAAAATGTTGTAACTGTTTGCATGTACTAATAAAAATGTTTTAAAAATCAATTTTGTATTGACGTCAATTCTTTGGGGCAGTATTTTTATGCACGGTTCGCATGTGGGACACAAGTTTGTACGCATGCGCAGAATAAAAAGAACACACTACAGCTTTTACAACAATTTTATTGAAAACATCTTTCTACTGAACTGATTAAGGTTAACATTGGAATGTTTTAACAATACCTTAAAATGGCTCTTAACAAACTGGGATACTTTTGTATCATTTAAAGTCGTATCATTGTTAAATAAATGTACGATATTACTCATGCTCTGACCTCTTGCTCTATGGTTAAGGTAAAATATGCAATACTGGCCACATACATCCGACC
>CACRXK020007428.1:0-20147 GCA_902702795.2 Paramuricea clavata
AACTGACGAATATACCACTTTGGCAGAACGCAAAATACTTCGTATACGTAAATAAAACATGATAAAAAAATTATAGCACATTGAGCTCTGATATTTTTTCTACATACCCGCATATAAATTTTGTTTTCAAGACTGCAAGAAAGATGAAAAATTTGCACAAACGTTTCATGGTCTGATGAAAATTTTGATGTGACTATGCGGGATGCCAGAGGTTATTTCATTCGTCATATTTTTTAAAAAATTATGTGATTCAATTGGTTGAAAAAATAAACAGTTTGTGACGTATTTATAGTAAAAATTTGGTTTCAGGGGGGGTTGAACTACAACAGGAAGACTGCTAAAATACAAGAGCGATTTTTTTTCGAAGATGAAATGGTGGATTTTAAAAACTTTTTACATCCATCCATAAGTTTTATCTACAGCAAAATAACCAGGTAACTTTTTGCTACATGTACACGAAATGTCATGAAATTCTGAGCAATAATGGCGAAGAAAATGTGCTATAAAAAAGACGGCGATATGTAATTAATGCGAGCACGCTTCGTTGTGAGTTGTGAACCTTGCTCGACAAAGTGTATATAGGCAGTGAATTTAGTTATAGCGTTTTAATTTAACTTGGTTCAATAAGTTGGATAAATTTTTCCGTTTAATACCTAGTGAATGTGTTCACAAAATAGGCTGCAACTTGTAAGAGTGCTAGCATTATTTTATACCCCAGCATGGAATTTTGCATTTATATATAAACAACCTTGTATCAAGGTTCTGAAAGTTTAAATTAATATGTATTCTATAATAAATGCCTAAACATCTCCCTAGTTTAAACTTTAAAGTACACGTTAGTTAACAAAAACTAGTGACTGTATCTATTACTGTGAATACGTACTGTCTTTCACACTGATGATAAATAAAAGAGGCCAAAATGCAAATTTGTTTTCATATAAAAACAGTTTTATAGTGATATAAAAACAGTTTTACAGAATTCACTTCGAAATATTCTTGCTATATAGCTATTTAAAATTATAACTACTGTAGAGATCCAGTATTTAATACTGAACACTTGATTACTAGGAAAAATAAATGATCCAACCTATTGTTCCGAGTTACAGTATTAAAAACGCTATAAAATAATTAATACCTATAACTTTTCTGAGCTTCACAACGAAGCGTGCTCGCATTACATATCGCCGTCTTTTTTATAGCACATTTTCTTCGCCATTATTGCTCAGAATTTCATGACATTTCGTGTACATGTAGCCAAAAGTTACCTGGTTGTTTTGCTGTAGATAAAAGTTATGGATGGATGTAAAAAGTTTTTTAAATCCACCATTTCATCTTCGAAAAAAAATCGCTCTTGTATTTTAGCAGTCTTCCTGTTGTGGTTCAACCCCCCTGAAACCAAATTTTTACTATAAATACGTCACAAACTGTTTATTTTTTCAACCAATTGAATCACATAATTTTTTTAAAAATATGACGAATGAAATAACCTCTGGCATCCCGCATAGTCACATCAAAATTTTCATCAGACCATGAAACGTTTGTGCAAATTTTTCATCTTTCTTGCAGTCTTGAAAACAAAATTTATATGCAGGTATGTAGAAAAAATATCAGAGTTCAATGTGGTATAATTTATTATCATGTTTTATTTACGTATACGAAGTATTTTGCGTTCTGCCGAAGTGGTATATTCGTCAGTTGAGATATAGTTGCCAACCTTAGGTATAATCTATATATATCAACACTGCTTTTCAAATTGAGTGCTTGCGGCGCGCGACAAATGACAAAGGAATGGGGCGAGCTTAATGCAAATTGACATTTGGAAGCATTATTGGTGCATTCTACACGCCGTTTTGGGCTGCCTATGACATTTCTTGATTTGATGATTGATAAATTTCTTGCAAATACATTTCATTTTTGCTCACATTTTGGCAAGATTTTGTAAATTTCAAAAGCTTTCTCAGAAAGAAAGGGCGAAAGAATCGGCTAAAAGAAGGGAGCCGACGTTAACGAAGGTAAGTGTGTTTTAAATATTGATTTTATACTGGCTTTATTAAAACCTGACGGCTTTTGTGTATATGAAACAACTATTACAAGATAGTATATAATTTCAGTGTGTCTTTAATATGGATTCCCTTTTTTATTATGTTGAATTTTTTAAATAAAAAAGAAAGCAAAGGTATTTCCAAGCGAGAATTTGCAATCATTTTATTGCAAACTCAAAGTTTATCGATAAAGCCATTAATAATTACTAAAGGCAGTTTAGTTTTATAAAGCCGGAACGCTTTAATTAAAACGTTTTGCGAAGCGTTTATGGTTGAATTTTACCTTAAATTGAAGCTTATATTACGTATTATAACATACCTAACATATATATGTTGGGAAATTGATAATTTTGTAATTAAAAGTGATATTTTTAGGCGATTTTTCATTTGTAAGAATATTCTTAAAAAATCGTCGTGTTACCATGGCAACTACTTTAGATACTTCATTTTCGGAAAATACAATGGTTTTGTCAGCAAGGCGAGGGTTTCTGCATGCATGTATTTTGTAGTTATTGTCTTATTTAAATCGATACCAGCAGCGGTATTTGGGGTGTCATTTACGAGCCTGTATCTTCAAATTTGATAAAAGTATCACGCTATTTCCATTTTTTGTCCGATTGTCAGTTTAATCCCAAACGGAAATAAATCTCAAAACGTCAAAACAATGCGACGTTGGTATCGTATGACTCTGCTAAGTTCAGAAATGGATTCTACAGGTCAAATTGCACCTATACGCGTGAGTTTGAAGTCATCCCGGCTAAAGGAGCTTTTTATTGGCCAAGTATTATGCAATACACACGCGTGCGGGTAAAACCCGATATCTAGCTTGAAAAATTCAAAATAAATATTTTTACGCGCCGTATCCAAACAATATTTTTTAAGAGCAATATTTTATTATTTCATATTATTTTATATATTTCATAATTATTTAATTTTGCCCAAAATAGCTAATTACATTAATTTTCGATTATAATTACATTACAGGGCTAGGAGACTACCAGAAACCTCTACAGGCTTTTATTTTAGTCCCCTACTAGGTTAAATTAATACTAATAGATTATAAAATAAAGTTTTTGACAGTGAGTCGAAACTTAGAACAAAACAAATTATGAATATAGCACTATTTACAGTGCTAAAAAGTTGACTCTTTTCTACGGCGAAAGCGCTTGAATACAAGGAGTATTTTACACATATAGCCGATCAGAAAGTAACGAAAAGTTTAGAAGATATTCAGCTTTTTCTCAATATGAAATACAGAATGTTTGGCCAAGCAGTGAGTAAATATATGATCGCTTCGGTTTGTGTTATGATTTGACGGCATCTGACCCCCCCTTCGAAAGGTTATTTGGTGAGGCTTTCAATGGTGGATTTCGTTTAAAAGGGGGGTAAATACTCGCCGAGATATTTAAATTAGAAACATTGAATGTATATTGCAATGCGATACCGGCTGTCATTTAGGATTTTAATATTTAACTCACATTTGAAGCAGAACAGCATCTGATATACGAATGGTTACCACAGCCAACAAAACAATGTGACAAATATGAGCGGCATTCTCCGACAAATTGATACAATATGATAATTTATGTTGAAACGTTTTGTGTACATATATGTTCACAGCTTATATTCTTTTAGTACACTTTGTTAAAACTTTGAGAACAAACAGTAAAACAAAACATATATATTTTAATTAATTAAGCAAGAAAACCGTAATCGCCAGCGCTAATTGTAGTCAGCAACATAACGTTGTCGTTATTGCGCATGCGATAAATCTCCAAGAATCGTGGAGATTTCAGCGTATTTTACCAGGATCTTCCTCAGCTCGCGCGCCATCACAAAGACGACCCTGGGGACGAGGTTTTCAACATATATGTTATGTCACAGAATAAAGACATACAGAAGTGTATCTTCTTATTAAAAGTGCGTAAGGGATTTTTTCAGTCCGCCATGTTCTTAGCAAGTGCCCTAAAGAGAGGCAGTCACCCCCCTGAAAACATATTGAAATTTTAATATTCCAGGGGGGTGAATGCCTCTCTTTAGGGCACTTGCTAAGAACATTGCCGCCAGCTATTTCGGTAAAAAGCGCCTTACGGTTTTGTAATGGAAGTTACACTTCTGTATGTCTTTATTCTGTGGTTATGTCGAGTGCGATGCCCAAACCCTGATTTGAATAATTATTTACCGAAGCGGGGTGAATAGTGCAAGGATATTACCGAAACGCTAAGCATTGGGGTGAAAATCCTTGCACGATTCACTGACACTGAGATGAATAATTGTTTTAGCATATATATACCACAACAAAACAAAAATGTTCAAAACGGAACGATGAATAAAACAATTTCAACTTCAACTCCCTCAATAGTGCAGCACGTTGTGTAAACAAACCAGTATTTGCACGCATTTAGCAATTTTATTTATTAGAAATAGTTTTATAGGATACCTCTACGCACTGTTAAACAAAACTTTGTGGCTTTTTTCGCGTTTGGCGAAACCACAACTCCGTATAGTATAAAATTCTGCTTGCCTGTAATCGGAACAATACGCGGGAAGCAATTTTGTTTTTGTATAGTGCAAGAATATCCGTAGTTGCGCAACCAATCAAATTTCTTGAAAACCACTATCCACATGCCGAGTATACAGCTATTTCAGTTAAGGTTGTCTCCCGAGCAAAGCGGAACAGTCGAATACAAGCGCGAAAGGCTGCTGCGGATCGCAAATAAATTAATGAATTTGTTAGCGATTCCCAGCAGCCTTTCGCGCTCGTTTCGACTTTCCGCTTTGCTTGGGGGACAACTTTAATTGAAATAGCTGTATGCTAAGTTACCAATCTACCTCACATTGGCATTAACATAAACATGCGGTTAAAGTTTGCCAACTGAACACCGTAGCTCAGTTGTTGTTAGAGGACCGATGAATCAATTTCGAAAAAAAAAACATTGGAAACGGTACGGATTTTGCATTTTAATACACTTAGCCTACTATCAATATACCGGGTGTCCCAAAAAAAAGTACTCCGGTTTGATTCGTAATAACTTCAAAACAAGTAAAGCTTTTAAAGAGAAATGACTTGCATCAAATAGAGGAAGGACTAACTTAGATTTTGGTATTTTACAGTTGTATTTCACTTAAAAATTCACGGAGATATTAATGTTTAAAATCGGGAGCACATTTTTGGATGTGTCTGAAATATGCAAAAAAGCGGCGTATCAAATATTAATCAAAATTTGCCTGATTGAAACATGCACTGTTACCCGCATTAAATGAATGACACTTAACAAATTGTTTATTATGAAACAAAGTTATTATTATCTACAAAATACAAGCAAGATTTATTCGTCCGAAATCCGCGTGTGTTCCTTAGACGAATACGTTTCCTAATTTCATGAGACCACTGAATCGCGAATTAAGGATCGTCTTGGATATCGTTCGTAGTTCTGAATTAGGGCATGCTGTCACAATGGAATTGTGAAGCTTTTCTAACTTCTGCAACGTTCTGAAATCTTGTTAAGAACACTCAAACTCTTTTGCTTTTTCTTAATCTTGTTAAGTTCAGAATAAACTGAGAATGAAACACAATCTAACCATACAACTTCATAAGACATAACAAGCAACTCCCCAGAGACATCCAACATTTTTGGAACAAAACGTAACAAAATAGTAGCGTTGATACTTTGATGTGTATTTGCAAAAAGCAATATTATTTCCTTCATTATAAAGAAATCATCCTGCTCTAACCGAGAAATAATCAACACTGTTTTGAACCCATGAAAAACATAAAAAAAATTTAGGCTATTTAACAAAAATTTAAGCGCCTGCATTGCATATATGGTTTTTCATGTACCTTTTACTTTGTAAAGACCTATTAAATACTTGCATAATTTTGAACGTTCAATATTTCAGGAAACAATCAGCTAAGACTTACATGCATGTTAAAATGTCTAAATCTGCGCCATATCCCTTACAAACTCTAACGACAATTCACTGAAATACAAGTTAGCCTGATATGCCATTAAGCAAACAAACGCTGGAGTTAATATTTGATATGCCGATTTTCGCTAATTTTAGACACATCCCAAAATATGCTCCCGATTTTGAACATTAATATCTCCGTGAATGTTTAAGTAAAATACAACTGTAATATATCAAAATCTAAGTTAGACCTTCCTCTATTTAATGCATTAAGTTATTTCTGTTTGATAGCTTTACTTGTTTAGACGTTATTATAAATCAAACCGGAGTACTTTTTTTTGGGACACCCGGTAGTGTTATTGAAAATCAATATTGAGCTTGAAAGAAATTGCAGGACGTTCAAGGACCTACATGCACTATCTTTCAAGGACTTTCTAGGCCTGGATTTGTGGCATAAATCGGAATAATGAATCATCATTGGTCATACTTTGGTCAAAATCTTTTCAAAACAATGAAAATTATCTGCTTGGTTTTCTTACAGGAGTACCGTAAACGAATTCTACAAAAAATTATTCGTGATTACCTGGATAATCAAACTAAGGAAGGATTGCAGGGAGAGGCAGAATGAGCAGTTTTTGAAGAATATTTAAAAATAAAGGTACATGTGGATAGAATGCAAAAATTGTTTTCCAACTTTGTATTGTCGGAAGGGTCCCTGTAAAAAACGGAAACCGAAAAGACCGAATCCGGAAACGACCCAAACCGGAAACGACCCAAACCGGTAATTCCCGCCTAATTTCCCGCATAAAATTGCATAAAATTTAGCCTGCGAGCAGGCTCACTGGGAGAAAGGTGAGCCTCCACGGAACCATGCGTTTTATTCATTCATCCCCTTTTCGCATCTGCTAAACGCGAACCAATTAGAGTCGACCGGGATAATAAACAAAGACTGTCAACTGTCAAATCGACGCAGGGCGTGAAATGTACAACGAAGAAATGTAAAAAACAAGTGTAACTCCAAAGATCGATAACATTTTTATATTTATCAACGTTTCGACTATATTTCAGTCATCATCAGGATAAAGAAATATATATAACAATAATACGAAGCGTTAGCAAGCCGCTCAATATATTAAATATGGGCTCCAGATAATACATTACGAGTTAATCAATACACATACAAATTAAAAGCCGAATAAAATACTACCATTGAATGCAATAATACTTGTACTACTTGTGATTGAAATAACAAAGTTCTGAATATTTGAAGCTGTTAACTAAAATGCCGTCAGATAGATTGGGATTTGGAATACGTCTGAATGAGCATGCATTTAATTTTTTCGAAATAACGAGCGTGCCATTATAGTGGAAGCCGTATCGTATGTCAAATGAGAAAGTGAATGCAATATCGTTTTTATTAAACAAAACCAGTATTGTTCAGGAAGTTAATAATATGCAGTAAGATTATTAAATAATTTACAAAATTGTCAGCAGTTAAATATTATACAAGTAATACAACCTGACGAATTACGACATTCGGACGATATTTATCTAAATGATATGCCAGCGATCGAGCATCAACAAGAAAATTTATATTCGTTATGCGGGAAATTAGGCGGGAATTTCCGGTTTCGGTCGTTTCCGGATTCGGTCGTTTCGGTCTCCGTTCTTTACAGAGACCCTTGTCGGAACTAATTTATTAGTCTTAGTGCGTGGTTACCCTGTTAGTACATAGCATTCATGACATATACAGGGTGTTTATAGTCTTTGATTCAAATGCCCGTTTTAAGTTAAGTTCAATGCACGAAACTTCACTAGCGTTCCTAAATTTTATCAGAGAATACAAAGGTTTCGTGATTGGGTCACTTACCTAAACCATGTTTCCAGGGTGACCAAGTTTATGATGGCGTGTCAAGCCATATTTGTATTTTTTTCTTCTCAGCAACTGTTGGTTTGATGTTATTTCAACTTTTTAGGGCTGAAGCATATTTTTGTAAGCTGCAAAACATTTGGGATACTTTTACCATTTATGACGTCATCAATCAAAGATGGCGGAATTCAAGCTGGCGGGATCATGACGTCACTAGATGACGTAATGTAGTTAAGAATCCAGGCATTTAGCTTTAAAAGTGAAGAGTAGGTACAGAATATTTCAAGTTATCAATTGATGAAATAATTTTCCGAATAAAAATTCGCCAGATCTCATATCTGCATATGTAATGATAATCACAAACGTTTTCGACAAATCTTCGTTTTTATACGTTTTAATTACTATAGCTACGTTGTTCTGCTTCGATATCTAAATAGATTAGAAATTGCAAAACTATTGTTTTACCAATATACATTAGAAATATTTCTTCATATTACAGAAATTCGAGTATTTGGCTAATGATGACGTCGTGATGACGTCGCCACGTGTTGCCATGATAACGGAAGTTGTAAGTGAGCTTCTACTTGCACGAGCATCATTCTCTGAAAGTTTCATTGTGATACCTTATATAGTTTTTGAGATATTAACTTAACTTATTTAGTACTAATACGATAGTTTAATTAATAAGTAACTAGATTTTTTGTCCATAAATACCTTAATTAATTCATTCATTTTGTAAATTTGTATGTTCCATGTAACTGCATGTCATATGTGTAATTGTTTTTGTTGAAGCAGAACTCCATTTAAACCTGTCAATGGCTGAATTGGACGATCCTGATTAAATATTGTTATCATCAAATATAAATAAGTATTGTTATCTTCAACTCTCATTACTTGGCCTACCATTGTTAAAAGAGTTGAGTTGTTAATAAAGAGTTGAGTCGATTTCTCTGTAGTCAATAGCGATAGGTCGATAGTTTTTCCGATGATGACGTTGGTCGAGCAATTTGCATCCCACCTATTTACAGCAAAATTTCGATAATAAAACACTTTTTATTGTAAAAATTTAAGCTCTTCTAAACCTTTTTCAACTCTAAAAAGTTTGAATAGAATTATAAAATATATCCAAGGTGTTTTGTATCTATTTTTGCAGGAAAGTAGTGTCTTTGTGTTGTTTGAGTGTGTAAACATCGGAATCTGCATGTAATGAGATATACAATAAACCGCTTGATAGCAAAGTCAGACGAACTTTATACGTATTTTTAAGCATTTAAGCTGGCCCAGTAGTTTACTAGAAAATGGAAGATCTTCGATTTAGACCCAATTTTTCACCAATTCCCATATGTTTAAAAGACGGAGAGTCCTATTAGAAAAATAATAACTACAGAGTTAGATTTTTTCGAAAAAAGAAATTGCAACTCCCGTTTCTATGGCAACAATGACGCTTCAATATGGCCGGTGATATTTTGGATTTAAAGTTATTTAACTTAAGAACAAGGTCGGTTACTCCATTTTTTATTTCATAAAAAGAATTATTTTAGTATATTGAATCATTGTTGTGATTTTTAAAAAATTCTGTCCCGCGAAAAGATTGTTATCAATTGTAAAATCGCGAAAATGATTCAACATACTGAAAGAAATCATGCTACTAAAAATACATGCATGCAAAAACCCCTCGCCAATATTTTCAAACATTGTTTCAACATGAAGTATTCGTAATTACGCCAACACCGAACGCAGGCTCGCGTTGCACGTCATGTTAGTCATGGCAACACGATAATTGTTTTTTAATTATTTGTACAAACCTGCAAAAAATAGATGAAATTTGAAAACTTTTAAATACAGAACTATCAATTTCTAAAATATATAAAGTAGGTATATTATTTTTGTTTCTATGGGATTTATTTTAATGTAAAATTCAAAACGAGACTCTACATAAAACGTTTTTAAATGTGAACTAAAAATAACTGCTTTTTGCCGATACTTATATCTGATAAAGATATATGGATGGGCAGCTACTTAATCCCAGGATGGGCAGCTACTCAATTTCTTCCTAAACATTATTTCCAAGGGCTTGTGGTCGGTGTTCACAGTACACTTCTTTCAATACAAAAAGTAATGAAATCGTTCGAGCCCCCAAACAACGCCAAGTGCTTCACGCTCAATGTTACTGTACCTCTGCTCAGCTTCTGTGAGAGCCTTAGACGCATAACACACGGGTTGGCTTCCTTGTGGAAGCACTGCGCCTAAGCCTTTGAGAGATGCGTCAGTTTGAATGGTTGTTTCTGCATCAGGGTCGAAATTTCGGAATACGCCCAGCGAGGATACTTCCTTGTTCACTTCATCAAATGCGCGGGTATGCTCTGGCCCCCACGAATACGCAACATCTTTCTTAGTTAGATCGCGAAGTGGAGATGATAGGGTAGCCAGACGTCCGGAGTACCTTGTTAGATAGCTTACTAAACCGAGAAAGCTCTGTAGACTTTTTGCGTCTTCCGGCTGCTTCATACCAAGGATTGCTGATACTTTCTTATTATCAGGCTTCATATCCTGTGGTATCCAATATTGTGCAAAGAAACTCACTTCCCTACACTTGAACTGCAACTTCTCCCTATTAAACACCACACCCTTTACATGTGCTCTTTCCATAAGCTTGGCTAGGTTTGCGTCGTGCTCTTCCTCTGAAGATCCATATAAAAAAAAGGGTCGTCTGCTATACCAGTGATGCCATCGAGGCCTTCAAATGTTGTGTCCGGCGAGCTGCTTCTGGAATATATCTTGAGAAACAACAAGACCAAAGGGTAATCGGTTGAAACGATAACGGCCAAAAGGAGTTCTGAAGGTTGTGAGGTACAAGCTTTCTGTATCCAGAGTTACGTGCCAGTACCCCTTCCTTGCATCTACCACAGTGAAGAATTTAGCATCTTTTAGCTCAGTGACCACCTCATCAATTGTCCTCGTGCGACAGTGCTCTCTTTTAACCCACTTATTCAAATCACGGGGATCCAGGCAAAGTCTTACCTTTACTATCTCTCCTTTGTTGTTGGTTGTCTCGCTCAGTACAACACTATTAACCCAATCTGTCGGTTTCTCAACTGGTGTTATAACACCAAGTTTTAACATATTGTCAATTTCCTGCTTGAAGTGGTCCCTAAGGTGCACTGGAACTTGTCACGGTGGGTGGATAACTGGTTCTGCATCTGGTTCTAAGGTGATATGGTATGGCTTCATATCCTTGAATGTACCTAGTCCCTCGAATCTATCCAGGTACTCTTTCAACAGAGTCTCTTTAGTAAGATGCGTATCCCTCTTAACAACATTTTTTGAATTCGATAGGGTTGGTGCGCCCGCGTGCACATGCATTATTTTACAAGGAAACTGTACCAATCCCAGGTCACGCGATGTTTGACAATCTAGTATGGCAGGTCCTTCCACATCCCTAACATTAAATACTATTGGTTTAACTTCATCCATATGATGTATATATAACTGACAGGTGCCAATGTTCCTAATCTCATGACCTCCATAAGCGGTGATTTTTATATTAGGTGGCTCAAGCCGCCTTCGTTTGGGATTAGGAACAATTGTTTCATAGCCATGTTTAGATAGAACATTAAGTTCTGCACCCGTGTCAATTTTACATACTACTGGGGTGGTATACTTGTGGTAAGGCTCTGCAGTCAGATGGGTTTCAATCAGTACTTTCTTTCTCTGCTCTGTACTCAGGCTATTAATTTGGTTTGGGTTAGCACCAATGTTCGGACACTGTTCTGGTAGTAAAGTACCAAGAAATATTTTTTGATCAATATCTGGTTCATTTGAATTGCTGTCATCACGCTCAAGTGAGTTACAGTTTGTTTTGATTGCCTTGAAACACATATTTTGGTAATGACCAATTTTCTTGCGTCCAAAACATTGTGCCTTTATAGCAGGACATTTCTGATCTTTATTGTGTGCTGTATTCCCACATCTAGTGCATACTGGCTTATCCCATTTCATTCTATATCCCTTTTGCCCCTTTTGTCTATCATACAATGGTTTGGTCTTACCTCGATTCATGTTTCCTCTCCTGTTTTTCTGCAATGAGTCTATCTGTGTAGGGTTTGAAACATCTCTGGTCATCATCTTGCGCTGTTGTCTGGTAGCTCCCTCGGTGCGGGCGATTTCTCTTGCTTTCATACGAGTTAGTTCATTCCCTTCAGCAATACATTTCTTACGGACTGTATCTGAATCAGCTCCAAATACCAAAGCATCTCGCATCAATTCATCATGTATTTCATCCGGATAACCACTGTTCTGAATAAGGAGGTTTGCTTCGGTTAAAAACTCGTCGAGAGGTCGGTTATTCTGCTTCAAGTTTCTGAGATAGAAACGATTTGGAAGATGGTTGGACTGAGGTTTTACGTGCTGTTCAAATCTTTTCCAATACTCGTCTAATTTGTCTTGATCGGCTTCACTCAAATTCCATGTATTATATAGGTCAAGACCATAATCTCCTACCCATAGGAGAACATATCGGCATTTCTGCTTAACAGTTCTATCTTTCAAAGGGCCATCAAACAGTAATTCACACTTCTGCCGATATCGCTTGAGCCGTTGCGCCAGATCTGGTACGGGTGTCCAATCGATTCTTGGCGGTTCAAAGCCAGCTAGATCATTCATTTCGTTAGCAAGTAACCAAGTACTTATTGCGTTGGGTTTCTAGACCTTCTAGTCATCAATCCCAATCCTGACACCATGTAAACTTGCACGTTTTATTTGAAACTAGCTTTATTGAAAATATGTTACAATATGGCGGCTTTGGTGAGTACGCGTGTTTATATAACTGTAGGAGACTGGGTCTAGTATAACGTACAGGAAGTTAATATAACCGGAAGTGTGAAAAAAGTCAGATAATTTTTTATTCGTATACAATTGAGAGTTGCAATTCAGACATCATACTGCTCATTTGATCTTATACCGTCATAATGATGTCACATGGCTTGATGCCCGAGAGGAATGTTGGTCTTAGTAGTCATCGCCCGAGAAAATTAAACAATTCAAAATGGTCACTATCAAAATTTTCTGGACCGTGATAACTACTAAGACCAGCATTCCTCGCAGGCATCAAGCCTTGAGACGTCATTATGCATAAGGTCTATTGATTTGCAGTAAAGCCGCGCATAAAAGAGCCACTAGCTTGAAATTTGGGCAATTAAGCACCCAAAATACAAGTTTTAGTAATCAATATTAATATTATTAATAATATAGCAATATTAATAATCATTATATATTGTAATACTGTATATATAAATATTTTTATTGGCAATTTTCTAATTGACATACAACCTATATATTTGTAAAATTTGATATACAGGGTGTCTCAAAAAAAACGCTATGGAAATTCAACAGCTGTCGTGCATCATAAACGTGGCTAAACATTTAAATTTTTACATACGACAAAAGAACAGTTATTTAGCTTTCCAATGATACTCGATAACGATAAGAAATGGCTACATACTCGTCAGTGCCGTAGCCAGAACGATAATTGGGGGGCGGGGCACATATTCATATATTCGTGTTCTGCCTTATTAATTTCTTTTGAAATCAATTGTTTTTATGGTATGTGAACTCGATTATATGAATACCTGCCCCCCCCCCCCCAATTATCGTTCTGGCTACGGCACTGATACTCGTCAAATAAAAAGTGCCGTTTGGAATCACATTCTTCCACCGTTGGGAATTGCATGGAGAACGAAACATAGACAATTCCCAAGAAGGAATCAAAATTGAATGTTAAATTGTCTAAAATAAGCTCAACTCGTCAATCTTCTATAAGAACGTGGTTCAATTAACCCTTGAACAAAACGTAATCGTAATCAAAACGTTTTACGAAACAAATAGTTTGCAGCAGGCTCGCGTTGCTTTTCGATTGACCGCTAACTTTGCATAATTGATGTATTTTCAATTCCCAACTGTGGAACAATGTGATTTCGACCGGAAATTTTTATTTGACGAGTATGTGCCATTTCGCATCGTTACGATTTAAAAAAGGTATCATAGAAAAGCTAAATAACAGCTCTTTCGTCCTGTGTAAAAATTGAATTGTTTAGGTAAGTTTATGATACACGGCAGCCCTGTGCCGTAGCCAGAACGATAATTTGGGGGGAGGGGCTCATATTCATATATTCGTGTTCACATACCATAAAAACAATTGATTTCAAAAGAAATTAATAAAGCAGAACACGAATATATGAATATGCGCCCCCCCCCCCTCCCAATTATCGTTCTGGCTGCGGCACTGCGACAGCCTGTTGAGTTTCCATAGCGCCCTGTACAATACCTATATATATCTTATATACACTAGATAGTGCATCTAATTATTCTGCAATTCAAAAATTGAAGCCGTTATTGCAGGCTCAGGGTATTCCCATAAAATGAAAAGATTGGTATGTTTTCTATTTCTTAAACAGGGAACTTAAACATTAAGTTAAACTTATTCCAAATACATATTTAAACTATTCAAATTATGAAAGTTATTGTTGTTTTTTAAGCGTTTATTAGCGAGTGGGAAACACCGACATGACCGCCATCTATTCAAACTGGGGTAACTGCTGGAATCTTCTTGGATAAGATACTATGACGAGCCGCACGGGTTTAAACAGGATTAACTTTTAGGTGTTGCTTAACGCAGCATTAATAGGAAAAGTGTGAAAGGTGTTGACATTTGTTTCCAATTAATAGCCTGGATTATTTTCCCTTGCATGTAATTTAATGCCAAGTAATGAGATGTAGTTTAATCATTGAAAAATATTAACTAATCTAGTTTATGAAGCGACTTGTCAAGTTGTCATCACCAATTACTGCATATTAGAACTTCAGAATATAAGTTTACAAAATTTTGGGCGCCAAATTCAATTGCGCCAAATCATCTGAAGCGAACAGCATGTCAAGCAATCATGGCGTACAAACGCGTTTACTCAGACAAGCTTCATACTCTAAAAATCTGGTATGCCTACTGGTATGCCTTTATCTGTCGTAACGAAAGACGCTCTATATAAAGGCTGTAAGGCCAATGGAACTGTGGATTCTGTTTACCGTCCACCGCCCGCATGTGCTTGCAACTACCGCAAGAACTTTTCATTAATCTTAATTATTTTCATTATTTGTCATTATTTTTAATTCTACGCATCGAAACTTTCAAATATACATCAAATCATCAAATCTTCGATATAAAAAGCCGTACATTGCTGATGTATGATGGATCAGTCGGCATTTGTTCGGTACACTCGGAAATTCGCGAGTCTGGCATGTGCAAATTCGAAAACAATGGCGTAACAAAGAAATTTTCAGCAAAGGAAAGCCCAAAAATGATAAAAGAATGCTGGACAAAAGTGTTGATGGTCGAGATCAAAAGAAAACGATTTAAGGATCATTTTTGGTCGGAAAATAGATAATAACAAAAATAATGAAAAATGAATAATGAAAAAAACCCGCATCAGATTTTTAAAATTCTAGGACGGTAAACAGAATCTACAGTTCCATTGGCCTAAGCCATGGCCATGGCCCAACGTGTTGGTTGACAAAAATATCAGCGAATTTG
This sequence comes from Paramuricea clavata, assembly GCA_902702795.2. Taxonomy (NCBI): domain Eukaryota; kingdom Metazoa; phylum Cnidaria; class Anthozoa; order Malacalcyonacea; family Plexauridae; genus Paramuricea; species Paramuricea clavata. The sequence goes on from CACRXK020007428.1 coordinate 15,404, forward strand.
GTAAGACACTTTTTACTAATTTACATTTATTTTACAATAGTCATACACATATATTGCTATTTTTATGCTTATTGACTCTGTAATCCAAATCGGTTTCTGTATTCTATCCTTCTTACACATGTGCCAACCTCAACTCCATGCTGACGAGTCCATGAGACCATGAAGGACGAAACGCCGCGTACAGGGATATTGAATTTTACAAACATGACTATCTCTTTCTCTCGCTCTATATATTTTACATGCCTCCAGTACAAGCTTTTTAGTACAGCGCGATCATACTCTAGCTTTGGGTCTGATGAAATATATATTTTACACCACAGGATGGGTCATTCCATTTATTATCCGCACCCCCCCCTATGGATGAGCGGATTCCTACCGGTCAGATATTAGGACTTAGGGGATTCCTACTGGTCAGATATTGGGAATTAACAGATTCCTTTGGCCCGATTCCTACCGGTCAGATATTGCCGTCAAGGTGTAGCATACTATATTGCCAAATATTTATTATGAGAATCATAATAATTTCATTTATTATTCTCACCCCCCCCCCCCGGTCTGACATTGGGAATTAGCAGATTCCTACCGGTGAGATATTGGCAATTAGCAGATTCCTACCAGTGAGATATTGGCAATTAGCAGCATTCCTAGGGTTTAGATTGATACTGTCGATTCCAACAGGGTACTTCTCTGAAATCCGATTCCTACAGGTAACATTTTTACCAGAGCTCATCCATAGGGGGGGGGTGCGGATAATAAATGGAATGACCCGATATATTTTACCTTTACAATTTTACACATGCATGCATCTCCAGTTTTGTGTTTCATAAATCTACACCTGTAGGCTACTTATATTTCTTAGGTTCACATTTATACAAATACAAGTCGTTTTTTTATCTTTTATCCTCAGTTTCATCAAATACAACATAATTTTCACAGGCATACATTGTGCCAACAACACGTACGAGGCCATCACACTATCATATTTCACACAGCACTTTTTGATCTAAAACGTTTAGGGATTATTGAGGCATAAAATTATTACTAGGACACCAATATGGTTCTCATTATATCTAAACTTAAAAAACAGATTATGAAGATGTTCCATCTTTTCTTAAGCAGTGAAAGCTATAAATAGGAGTCTGTATTTTTCTCTGCATGCAGTACATATCCCACTATAAATCACGGCGCAACGCAAAATATAGCCTTTGCCTCAGCAGGAATACCATCAGGTCCTTTTAGTGGAAACTCCTGTTCCAGAAAGATGTGCCATCTTTTGCTGGCAGGTTATGAAGATGCTCCATCTTTTCTTAACCAGTGGAAGCTGAATAGGAGTCTGTGTTATTCCTTGTATACGGTACATATTATATACTATAAAACATGGCGCAACGCAAAATATATAGCCTTTGCCTCTGCCGGAATAATTAAGAGTCCTTTTAGTGGAAACTCCTGTGCCAGAAAGATGTGCCATCTTTTGCTGGCAGGTTATGAAGATGCTCCATCTTTTCTTAACCAGTGGAAGCTAAATAGGAGTCTGTGTTATTCCTTGTATACGGTACATATTATATACTATAAAACACGGCGCAACGCAAAATATATAGCCTTTGGCTTTGCCTCTGCCGGAATAATTAAGAGTCCTTTTAGTGGAAACTCCTGTGCCAGAAAGATGTGCCATCTTTTGCTGGCAGGTTATGAAGATGCTCCATCTTTTCTTAACCAGTGGAAGCTAAATAGGAGTCTGTGTTATTCCTTGTATACAGTACAGTACATAGTATACTATAAAACACGGCGCAACGCAAAATATAGCCTAGTTGGCTTTGCCTTTGCCGGAATAATTAAGAGTCCTTTTAGTGGAAACTCCTGTGCCAGAAAGATGTGCCATCTTTTGCTGGCAGGTTATGAAGATGCTCCATCTTTTCTTAACCAGTCGAAGCTAAATAGGAGTCTGTGTTATTCCTTGTATACACTAAATATTAGTATGTTGCACTATAAATCACGGCGCGCGCAACACAAAATACTGAGCCTTTGCTCCTTTTAAGAGTCCTTCTAGTGTGAAGATGCTTCATTTTTCTTAACCAGTGGAGGCTATTGAGAGTCTGTATTACAATTATCCCTTGAAAATTATGGAGCAAAATACGTAACGCAAATATATAGCCTTTCAAAATAAATTATCTTGTATAATTATATAATCTATTTTCCGCTCCTTGCGCGACCTTTTTCCAATGTAGGCCTATTGCAATCCGTAAGGGAAAACAAACTAATAAGGAGATATTAATACCATATACCTAAAGAACGCATTATATATATATATATATATATATATATATATATATATATATATATATATATATATATATATATATATATATATATATATGTGCAATGGAAAATATGCGATATGCCATATGGTCATGTCAAAATTAAATGTCATAAATAGCTCCTATGAAGCTACGACGCACCGAACACAGCTTTCGGAAGTGATCAGGTCATTCTGTCACGTCAGAAAATGCGACTCGAATGATCGAACGAACGACAAACAAATCTCAATTGGTTTGGCTAAAATACATAAGTCGCGCGGGGATCTGGCACGAGTAAAGAATACGTGGCTGCCCTCGCTTCGCTCGGCAGCAACTACGTTGTGTAGTTGAAGTTATAACCTTTTACCTTGAAATTGTCTTTGGCTCGTTTATATTCAGTTTCAGTATATTATTTTCGTGCACGGGAATTCAATTAACGATCCACATTTCGGATTTTCAGAGTCGTGTACCAAGATAAATGTAACTAAACTAGTAAGAATGTCCAGAGGCAGGGGGGTGGCAAATTACCCCAGGCCCCGAGGTGTTGGGGGCCCCTGAAAATTTTTTTTTTTTGCCCCAGAACAGGTGGGCAATTTGTCGACGCTGACCAAAAATAGCGGCTCATTTCTTCTTGAGTTGCCATTTTCGCGTCGAAGAGCAAAAATATAGACTTTCGGAGAATATTTTGGCTGTTTATTATCGAATATGTTTGTGAAACAGTTCATAATCTCACTGAGGAAGGCCAACAGTTTCTGAAAAGCTAAAGTACATCGAAATCAGCGTTCGAATAGACTATATTTTCACCGGGGAAACATGAACTAAATGGATATTTACATCAACACTAAATTTCGCTCGTGCCTACAGAGCTAGTTGGATTAAAACAGATGTTAAGAAGTAAGTGAAAATGTGAATTTTGTGAATTATACTTTCATTAAAAAGTTTCAGAAAGGCTGCTAATGTCAAAGTACACGTGTGACAGAGCTGTCAGTATACCCATATTTCAATGTTTATGTTGAAATGGCCCATCTTCTTTGAGGTATAGCTTAAAAATTAGGGTATGCTCATCACTTGAAACTAGCTTTAAATCAAAGTTTTATCTATAGTCTTTTTATTAGAATTGAAATCATTCATGGGAAAATGTGCCAGAGGGTTGAAATTGCCCTTGTAAATGTACACTATTTTTGATATGTTTGGGTTAGTATTTTGAAAAGGTGTTCTGGAAGGAAAATATGTCTTGAACAATACTGGTTGACCCTTAAATTATAACTAGTGTTATGTAAATCACAGAAAATTGAAAAAAGTCTGGTCCATACACAATATTTTGGATTCTATGGGGTCCCGAATGCGGCTTATTTCAATGTTTAATCTGTTTACCTGGAAAAACATAGAAAATTGAATAAGTCAAGAATTTGACTATGCTCATCACCCAAAACCAGGTTTTTCTAATTGCTTTTTCACCTGGGTTTGTGGCAATACAAGTTATGCGACCACTAAAAATGCGCATTGTTATATATTGCCATTCTCTTATCATAGTAAAACTTAACTTATTTTAGTGAGTTTGTTAAAGAATTGTGCTCACTATATGTCTGTAGTATCTAAAAAAATTTTCATAGCATTAGATGATAAATTTAAGTTCTGTTTTCTTTTATTTTTAGGTGATAGTATCTGTTCACATGTGTGTTGGTATCAAATTTTGCACAAGATTTGATGATTATTTCACATTCCTTTATTGAAATATCTAAATAAATGGAATGTGACATCAAGCTGGAGAACTAAATCCTGTTTCCAAACTTGTTTTTGTAAAAATAGAAAATAACAACTTACCATGTGTTGTTCTAATAAAAACTATGGTTTTTGATATGCATATTTAATTTTTGAAATTACATTTCATTCTTTGTTAAAATGTGTACCAGGAATACTGAAAACTTTCAGATCAGCTAACAATACCTTTGTATTGTTTGTAACTTATATAGCCAAGTGTTCTATCTATTTCTGTTCAGATTAAACAAATGATGGGTAAAATATTAGATTAGATTTTTGCAAAAAAATTAGCTTGCCTGTTTTGAAAGCGTAAAAAGCAATAAAATAAAGCAAAAGTACTTATTTTCAATATAAAACCTTTGGAATGCATAGCTTAATGTTTTCCACTAAATATTACAAAGTTTTCGTTCATTAAAATGTTGTTTTATCAGCTTTAAAACCAGATAAATTCACGAAACACTGCTAATATATGTCGCCATATTGATTTTGTTCGCGCATGCTCAGACAAATTGCCCACCTGTTGGGCCACAGTCCTTTTTGTGTGTTAAATATTTCCGCGCAAAGGACAAGACATTTTTTTTTTAGGGTAAGTACCGAAATTTGGCATGAAAAATTGAGATAAAGTCCATGGAATGCAATTGCTACGTACTCGTCCGGAAAAATTTTTACCTAAAAAGTTGTCGACGGGG
>CACRXK020007429.1:9962-22336 GCA_902702795.2 Paramuricea clavata
CCCAAGTCAAGGTCCCTATTATCTGAAATAAAAGCAAAACATTAGATGAAAAATGGAATTTAGAAGGGAACTTTGATATTGTGGTAACTGAACCTTGCTTGGTGAATCTTATGTCATGTCTTTCAAATGATTCAATGTCTTTTTAAAAATGCAGTCCCAGGGGCGAAAAAATAGAAATATTTTGTGGGGGACCCGTCTACCATTACCACTGCACTACACCAAACGTTTTGCCACCACCAACCATCTGTCATCTATCCACACTCAGTATCTGGCATGGTCCCTTTTTGTAGATGCTCACCACGGACGAATCAGTCTCATTAGAGAGCTAGGTTAAGATACCCCGGTTTCGGTGTACGGGTACGAGTAGTGTCATCTTGTTTTACTGATGTCTGTAATTCGATCATACTTTTTCTGTTTTCTTGCAATAGACAATGATATAATGCGAAAAATGTGCACCTTAATTACGAGTAAAGGTACAGACATCGACGAAAATATTGCTCACCAAAATCATGCTACCCGTACACGTACACCGAAACCGGGGTATCTTAACCTCTCTACTAAAGGCCCTAAAGCAACGTGAAGCGGCGGAGGCAACCATTGAAACAGGCTGTGAACTTATTTTTTGTGGGCGGCAATGTTGGTTGATTATACTGCTGGCCAATATGGTTACAGAAATGTCAGCATTGATCAACATGCACAACTTTATTCGTTGTATGACGCTAAAGACCAAGCCTAAACGCATTGTAAAACAACATGAAAACTTTTCATTATTTTGATTTTTTTTATAAAGCTAGAAATCCTGGTAATGTTTCTGAGAGGAATCTTAGATTTAAATTTGAGCTAATTTGCTCGAAAGAAGTTCTCAATTTCGTGAATGGCGTTCGAATTTCGAGGTGTAGTTCTTGTAAAAAAATAGGCAACCTGCTGATCTGTCTATAGAAAAACATTAAGCACTATCATGCATTACAGCATTAGTTTCGTGTGTGGTTGGTGCTGAAGGGATCACAGTTGGAGGCAAACAAATTACCTACAATTGCCGTGATTTGTATCTAAGGGTGAACAGTCGAAGATACAAACATTATCTTTGCCACTCACAGCAGAGCCAAACCTACAACGTCCCTTTTAATCGTAGCTGATTAATTGTGCTTTTCATTTGAAGCTCGAAGATTCAAGCGGCGGAGGTTCAAAAATTTTGCAGCCGCCAAAATCACATGCAGGAAAACACTCTGTATCAGTGCAGCAACTAGTTCATCAGTACGCTTGTCCGTCAGTCCATTGTCCGCAACTAGGTAGACTCCGAGCATGTACGACAATGTACCGAAACTTTTACGAGAACGCACGAGTTTTAGGCGGGAAATACAGCGAACTCGCCGAACTTTGACATTTCACATAAATAACAAAACAAAAACATTCAAAATTTTAATACTAAATCGATACTCGATCAACTCAGACTTCAGTTAATTTATAAATAAGAAATGGATAACCTTGACCTCCCTCCAAAGGTTCTACAAGCATTACAAAAGCTGGAAATAACAACGTCAATTACGTCTGTTCTAGAAATGTCTGTACCTGAACTTGTTAAAACAACCAAACTATCGGAGCATGAGGTTGAAATGCTGAAGAAAGCTGTTTCTGAAAGAGTTTATACACGTCCTAGGTTTGTTACTGCTTACGATTTCTACTTAATTCGTTGTAAACTGAGCCTTGGATGTCCAATTCTAGACGAGTATCTTAGCGGTGGCATCCGTCCCGAAGGTATCACGGAAATTTACGGTGAAAGTGCCTGTGGAAAGACTCAAGTTTGCCTCCAGTTATGTTTGATGGTACAGTTACCGTTGAAACTCGGGGGGCTAGAGGGTGGCGCTGTGTATATATGTACTGAAGATAAATTTCCTGCCAAACGACTAGAGCAGATGAAACCGCAGTTTAAACAACAATATCGAGAGTTTTTAAGAGATACCAATGTCGGAGACAACATCTTTGTCAAGCATGTTGTTGATGTGAAAGGATTGATTGACATCTTAGACAACAAGTTACCAGTATTGATGAAGCGTACAAAAGTGAAGCTTCTTGTCATAGATTCTATCACAGCTTTATTTCGTGTGGAATATTCAATGGATGAGATGTACGAAAGAGCACAAGTTTTAAATAGAATTGGAGCTCGATTAGTACAACTGAGTCACAAAAATAACATGCCAGTCGTCTGTGTGAATCAGGTATAGTTGCTTGGAGAGGCCTAAAAAATACCTGTGGTTCCGATTTCATATCGTGAAAAAATTAGGGTCAGTAGGTCGGAAATAAATTTTTTTAAAATATTTTTTTCATGGTTTTGGCGTTTTTTTGCTGGGTGATTTGCAGTAGAGCCCGACATCAATATTAATCAGTGGCGTAACAAACTCGATAATTGGGGGGGGGGGGCAATATTCATATTTTCGTGTTCACAGACCTTGAAAACAATTGATTTCAAAAGAAATTAATAAGGCAGAACACGAATATATGAATATTGGCCCCCCCAATTATCGAGTTTGTTATGGCACTGATATTAATTAACTAGAGATGCATATTTTCTATGGACAAATTTAGGCAATTTGGTTCAACAATTAGTGTGACAACAGATGCCAATTTTGGCACTCTGTATGAGCAGCCCGCAACCACCTGGAGAAAATAGGGTTGCATGGTCAATTGCGTTGAAAAAATAATAGGGTTGGCAGAAAAAATAGGGTCGGTCGGAAACTGGAACCACAGGTATTTTTTTAGGCCAGATGGATGTTAGACTTGATCCCCCAGTATCACTGTAGGAAAAACTTTTGAAGATTTACCATGTATACTATCAATGTAAAAACTGAACTCTTACCATTATTGGTTATTATAGATTTCCCACATGGTAAATTGATAAAAACCATTATGTTTAATATTCACCATTAATGGTACTTTCCTCATGTGCATGGGAAAAATAAATTACCATTAGTGGTAAAAATTAAACATCATGGTTTTTACCAATTTACCATATGGGAAATCTATAATAACCAATAAATTAATGTAAAGTTCAGTCAAATTTACATTTAAAAACTCAATTTTTTCTTGTGTATGCTAACATGGTCATATGTAAAAACTGGTAGATCATTCCAGGAAGATACACACTCCTCCAGGAAGGATATTTGCACTGCTTGGATCGATTTACTGGGGGTGCAGGGGGAGGTGCACCCCTCCTAAAGGGGCCCTACAGTCATTTTTTTAGTCAAAAAGCCACCTTAAGTAGGGGACCCCACAGAGTTTCGTTTGGCTGTATCTTACATGCAGTATCCATGAGTATGAGTACTTCCGCACACCGGAAGACACATGCATGCTGTGGTGCACATGTCAAGTAGCGACAATGGGTCGTTCCAGAAATGATCCACACTCCCCCCACGGAGGGGATTTCTCCCGTCCGGAAGGGGAGGGGAGACAAAATTGTTAATGCAATAAATGCCGCAATAATAGTAAATGTATTTGGACATCCAAAGGGGGTAGGGGGGTTAACTTCCAAATATTTCATAATATATCAAATCCATTGTTTGGATTTGGAAAGGCAATTATGAAAACAACATTACAACAATAGGGACAAAATGAGATAGTTAAGCTGAGTGTGATTGTGAAATTGTCAAAAGCCAGTCTACAGACTATAGTGGCTTGCTGCTGCAGCTCTGTCTTGTAAATTATGCACAGATTTGGCCTATGGCCGTGCACCCTGAACCCCCCTACTCTGAGTCTGCAACTGGGTACATACGGCCTGCAAATAATTGTTTTTCTTGGAAGGACAGATTGTCCGATCAACACAAAAAGTGGCCGGACATTTATTAGTTTTTCTCGGACAATGGATGAAGGAAAAATTTTCATGGTCTTTTTCATATTAACATGATGTACAGTATTTTGGCTGGTCGTTATGATCTACACTGCAGTGGATCTAAAACTGAGTATAAATCTAGTAACCTACCACCTGCATTTTCAGTGAATTATGGTTCAGGTTATACATAACTTTAATTTCTACCATGTTATAAGAAGATGATTTATACATATGTATTGTGTAATTAAATCTTATGGCTTAATGCAGCCAAGAAATAATGGAAGATCGTGTGTCCTTTATATTTCTTTGATTTCATTAATGAAATTGTGTTTAAATCAATATTTTGAGATTGGATATAAATAAATCTAATCTAAATATCGGTCAGTCAGATGTCCGATCCGAAAAAACTTTGATCAGACAAAAGGTAAAATTTGGCCAGACAATTGTCCGATGACCAGCACTAATTTGCAGGCCAGATGTACCGGGTACTTGTTCGCATTCACCTTGCAACTGCATGAGCCCTTTCCATACACATTTTCTGTTGAAAGAGATGCACAATATCATGAATCACTTCATTTAATCCTTTAAGTGGGAATGGATCGATCATTCCGGAAAACATCAATACCTCGCCAGCAATGGTGGAGATTGGAAGTTAACCCCACTACCCACTTTGTATGACCTAATTAATACAGTTACTATTGTCAGAAACAAATTTTTCTCTCCCTCCCCTCTGGATGGCAGACATTTCCTCTGTGGGAGGGTGGGGGAGTGTGGATCTTTTCTGAAATGAATCAATGCCCTGACGTGGCCTACTTTTATTATTTTACTCTTTCTAATGCCAGACAGTTTTATTGTTAAGAGGAGAGTGCTGCCATTCAATGGGTTAAACCCTTAAAATATCCTTAAAATTTATGTTCAAATGTAGAGAAGAACCCTGAAGAATTTCTGGAATGACTTCACAATAATATTGTAGCAAGTTTTTAGATTGTGTTAACATGCCAATTTAATGGGGCTGATCCTTTGGGTTTTCCTAACTGATCCTACACATAGTTATTAATGAATGAATGAATTAATTAATTAAGAACAAAGAGTGCACTTAATTTTGTACTAGGCCTAGAAAATATATTTCTTTTTCTGGAAGCAAAATCCAAAAATAAAAATTTCCTGTGTAAGTCAAATATAAACTTCCTGCATATGTACATTTCAGAGAGAACGTATGTTTCCGCACATTGTGATAATTAGCTTCCATCTCGGTACAAGATAATTTTGACTTGCAAAACGCGCTTTTGTAAACAATAGTAAATTATACGGCATTCTGGTATATAATTTATAAAGATGACAAAAATTTCCTGCAAGACGTATGAAAATTTCCTGCGAAGACATTTTGTTAAAAATTTGCTGACACCAGTGTTGCTCAGGCGCTGCCAAACATTTCCCAGCACTGTTTTGTACTGACAATCTACATTTGTCTGTAGTAGGTAATATGACTTGATCACAGGGATGGATTTACTAGGGGGGGGGGTGCCAGTGGGTGTGCACCCCCCTAGCCCTGGCCAGAGGGGGTACAGGAGGGGTGCTATTTTTCATGATAAAGCAAATAATTATTAGAGACAAAATGAGATACAGTAATTTGAGTAATAACATGATGATGTGAACTGTGAACAACAATTACAATTCAAATACAGTAGTCAAGCAAGACTTTGCAGTAGTGAAGCAAGTTGATGGGCGGGCGGCACGCATGACCGAAACAACTCGGCACCACAGGCAGCAGAGCAACCCCCCCCCCCTCCCGCCACCCCTACCAGATCATGCTGGATCCATCCCTGCTTGATCAGTGTGTAAACTCGTTGCACAATCACTTTCAGGTTGCAGCAGTGTTTGACAGACCTGTTCGCGACACAAAATGCAAGATTCACGATTATGTGAAACCATGTTTGGGGAAGACTTGGTCCAGTTGGGTTACAGTACGAATCATGCTGTTGAGGTCAACTGGTCAACATCTGGCTGAGAGGCAGTTGCCAAAGGGAGAATCAGACAACCCAGAACGTGAGCTTGTAGTTATATTTTCTCGGACAGGTGATCATTCACCTCTTGACAAAGCAATGAAAGCATGTCGTTATACAGTCGATGCTTCTGGTGTGCATGGCATACTTGTCAAGGATACTGATGACAAATGTTGCATATGTGGTCATGACTGATGTTGTGAATGGGGTCATGTTGCCCCCCTCCCCCTCTCCCCAAGGGTCAATGAACTCATCCCGATTGTTTACAAGATTGTGAAGTTGATTAGTTAAATCAACTCAAACTATCCAATCGTACTGCTTACTAGAAGGTGGGATTAATAAAGTAAACATTAGAGATGATAAAATAATTGCCAATTACTGAGGTCGATTATAATGGTTTATTGACCGAGCGTGAGGTCTGTACTGTGAAATATCAGACTGAGGTTTTTTAGTATGGACCGAGCGACGAAGGAGCGAGGTTCATGCAAGAAACAGAGGTCTGATATTTCGCAGTACAGACCGAACAAGCGAGGTCAATAATCGGTTTATTATATGGCTGAACTGAGTCTGTGAGCATATGCTTTTCGCGCGAATTAATATCGTCAGTTTCACTATCGTCAGTTTCACTGGGTAACAATATACGGTAGGCATGCAAGCTCAATCAAAAACAATTTGGTTGTTTGAAATTTTTATCTGTAAAGCACAATTGGAAATTTAAAAAGCAAAAATTTTTCTGTTTGCAAAGCAAAAATTTCCCGCCAGATAAACGACATCCGGGACACCGGTCCTGATACGGAAAATAGGGACCACGGTCTGGATATGGGTTTTTACGGACCGCTTGTCAACCAATCAGAATAGAGAATTTTGAAAAGCCGTATAATAATACCAATTAATTGACCATCATAACAACATTATTGGCATCTACCTATTATGTTGTCATTCACCAGATCCGTATTGTCAAAGATTAGATACTATAAAGATGTGCCACTCGACGTATTTCCCTAATGTTTGCGTGTCCGTAATTTTCACTTACTGCCAAAATGGCGGCGAGACTGATGGCGTTGGATTTTACTATTTAGAGACTGATGGCATTGGATTTGACACTTACTGGCAAAATGGCGGCTATAAAAAAATCTCGGACATAACTTTCGCAGAGTGGCACATCTGTATAGTATCTAATCTTTGGTATTGTTCTCTTGAAAGTGACGTCACAACACTGTGATATCTGCCTACACAGATAAATTAAGTCGTCAATTCATGCATGCACTAGTAGGTTAGTAGCGCTAAAATATATTTTTACTGCCGCTACCTACTACAGATTACAGTGATATGACAGGTATTAATATTAAATCATCTCAACTATATTTGGAACTAGAGAGACACAACAACTGGAGCAGTTGCTGAGCTCCCGACAGTATTTATCGATGGTTTTCTACGTTATCCCCTGCTGGTGCAAAATGGCTTATAACAAAGGAATAAATGGAAAATCCATTATTTTTTTGCTCTGATAAGCATCGATACTTTGAAGTTGTCCACCAACATGGCCGCTTTGGCGGAACTTGAAATTAAACCACCAATAATATATAGAAGTGTTTTAAAATGACATAACGTGTACGTTTGCATACAGTCCTTAACCTGTGGACCCAAGAATTTCAGTAATTCAGTCTTCGCTATAATATTTGTGAGCCGACTTTTAGCCTGGGCTCTGTGATCTACTTTAGCCGTAGTCTATTAAGATATGATGCTCTGGAATCCCGCCAAACTTCAAAGCTACAAAATAGAAGGCCTTTGTTTGATGTTGAACTGTACCTCGCCGTGCACAAATCCTTTGTCTCCATCATGACTGCATGTTTCATCTCAAGCTATCCCTATTGGACGGTTACTTCATTATACGAAAATAACATGAGCTCAATCACCGTGACCGTGCAAAATTAACATAAACTCAGACAAAAACATGCATCATATTTTGATATAATACATCATATTTTGACTATGGATAGCGCTATCACCGGGTAGCGATTTTTTGAAGCCTTCTAAAACTGGCCAGTTTTTGGTGTAACCCAAATTAAGTGATACTGTGATAGTATGAATAAAGTGGAGTTTCTTTTATTATTTCTGGGCTCTATATCAATAGTTTTATAGCTTTTAAAGCATATTTATGCCGGTTGAAAATTTGCCATTAGGTGAATAGCGCTGTCCAGCCTTCGCACAACCGGTCCCTCGTGAACACAGCAAAAACACGCATATGTAGTTTGATTTTTATGAAAATCGAATCCCTGTGTATGTATGCCATTTTGTAACGTGAGATCGGAGATGGAGAAAAAGGCCGACTGAAACCTATAGTCGCTCTCCCCAGCGACTAATTATTCAAAGTAAACATGGCGCCAAAGCAAGACTGCTGTGGCATTGACTCCGGCTGTTGCTTTTGTTTGAGCACTTTATTTTTAAAAAGTTATTAATCCCACAGCTGTGTAGTAGTCGGTTGAATAAAATATTTTTGCTCCCAAAATAGCGGATTATTAGTCGGCACAGCTCGCAGCGATTCTAGGTTTCGGCACAGCTCGCAGCGATTCTAGGTTGTGTCGGATCTTAGAAATAATAGACATGTCTATTATTTCTATGATCGTTAGCCACAAAATGAACATTACGTCATTAATAAAAAAATAAAAATACGTCATTATTAACTATTCGTCGCTTGATTCAAGATGGTCGCTTACATATTTTAGTATCAATTTGTGACAACTTCATCGATTTTGTTTTATTTTTCCGATGAAACTTAAAAGTTTTCCGATGAACCAGACTTTATAAAGCGAAAGTCATTTTATCATTTTTATGTGAGTAAACATGGAAGGCTACAAGCTTGAAATAGAGGACAAAAGTTCACAATTTTCAATTTTACAAAGTTGGAATGGCAAGAATTGGCAACCTTTGCAAATCGTAACAATATAAATATTCGCAAACTGCTGTTTATTTGGATGCTTTTTTCTACGCTCTTGATGCAAATAATCCTGGGTGGGTGGTAAAAATACGGATGGGTGGTAAAAATAACATGGTGTAGCATAACAAGACCGAAATACAACCACAGTGATCATCATTCATCACTACACTTTGCCACTAGGCTTGTAAATCTGTAATATTTCAGTCATTACATGACTCAATGTATTGTGTTTCTAACGGGGAAATGTTGGGGCCACAGTAATAGACTCTTTCAAGGTCAAGATGCCATAATGAAACACAATACTGCAAGGGCTGCAAACACAATTAATGGATTCCCTATAGGTAAATTTGCAAGGGGTACCGTAAACCTCTGAATATAAGCCCCCCGAATATAAGCCCCACCGTGTATCAAGCCCACCACATGTACTAACGCTCACCTCATTCCAAATATAAGCCCCCCCCCGAATATAAGCCCACCTGAATATAAGCCCACTTGTTTATCACTATTGTTTATCACTATTTATTGTATACATGACAAAATTACTGCAATCTGATTTGTTAAGAGGAGTGCAATTATTTCATTAATTAATGATTTTCGTGATGGCTGGGGGGAGTGGGAAATCAAAACAACAAAATCAATATGGCGGCGAAGTTTAAATAAGTATTTCTGACAAATGTGGACGAATTTAACTGAATTTTGGCACAAGAATGAGTTTAAAAAAGATTGTATGGCAAAAAGAGCCTGTGGAAAATACCTGGAAGCAGTTTTGAGAAATAATCTCGGCGGGATGCAGCGAAACATGACTATGTAAGTTTGAAATACAATTCATAAAGATTTTCTTAGTCTAAAATATGTTGTTTGAGTTTGAATTTTATGTTCTAATTTAAGTTATGTGCCTTTTTGAGTTTATAATCATTTCCTAAATTTGTTTATACCAACAAAGCGCAAATGGCTCAAGTCCAGGATTCAGTACTACAGCAGTCCAGGATTCAGTACTACCACTGCGTCATACAACTTGACTACCACCGCTATTCTAGCATAGATAAATTTGTACCTAAAAAGACAGTCGTTGACACCAACACACCACCTTGGATAGACCGGGATTTTAAACACATGATTAAGAAGAAATACACAGCTCTACGACAATATCGTCAGAAACGAACGGAAGGACGAAAACGCGAACTCCGTCAGTTGATACAGGAAACTAAGGACTTGATTAAACAAAAACGCCATCAATACATAGAAAAAGTTCAAGATTCCCTCGCAAAATCACCTAAGTTATTCTGGTCCTACCACAAACATATCCTCCGCAGTAGAAATTCCCCACCTGCTAACACGTACAACAACTCAACTGCAACAACACCACACAAAAAAGCAGAACTTTTCAACGCATTCTTCGCCTCTGTTATTCTTCCGAAGTCATCTTCCCAAGATGCAAACCTGAACATGACGCCGAAAACTGACGAAATAATATCTGATATTCAGATCTCGCAGAATGAAGTCGAGCAGTACCTTAACCATTTGGACACAACAAAGGCTTATGGCCCAGACGGAATACCACCACGTCTACTGAAAGAATTCTCAAGAGAAATGTCGACAAGCCTCTGCAGTTTGTTCAACATGTCCTTAACAACAGGCCGCCTACCTATGGAATGGAAACATGCGAACGTTATACCCATCCACAAAAAAGACTGTGTCGAACCCATGACCAACTACCGTCCCATTTCCCTTCTGCCAATAATTTCCAAAGTTCTCGAAAGATGCGTTTTCAATAACATTTACCCCTTTGTTCGTGTACTGATCAATAATGTCCAACATGGCTTCTTAAGAAATCGTTCATGTATAACCCAGCTTCTAGGTATACTACATGAAACTGGTAAAAATCTGGATCGAAACAAACAAATCGACGTGCTATACCTAGATTTCTCGAAAGCGTTCGACTCTGTAGATCATGACATCCTACTTCACAAACTACAAATGCATGGCATAAACGGAACGCTTTTACGATGGTTCGAAAACTACTTGAACGATAGATGGCAGCGAGTTGTCATTGATGGTGCAGCCTCTGCATGGTCTCCAGAAAGATCTTGGTATGCTCGTGACCAGCAATTTGAAATGGGGCCCACACATACTCAAGATGGTGGCGAAAGCAAATAAAATGCTTGGTATCCTCAAACGCTCATGCTTTGACATTAACCACACCCAGGTCAGACGGACTTTATCTAACGCTAGTTAAATCTCAACTTGTTTATGGAAGCGAGGTATGGTGCCCTCCTAACAACAGCCACTTATCAAAGAAAATCGAAGGAGTTCAAAGAAGAGCAACGCTGTGGATACTAAAGAAGAAAGGCGGAGAACTAAGTTACAAACAGCGCTTAATGCAACTTAATTTAATCCCGCTTGTATACGACAGAGAACAGAAGGACTTGATATTTTTCTATAAATGCATGTACGGTCTCACAGATTTTGACATATCGCAGTATGTTGAAGTTACAACGGGAAGGACACGCGCGGCCACTTCTGGTCTTCTAAGAACACAAGCATGCAAAACAAGTACATTTCAAAGTTCGTATTGTGTTAGAATTGTTAAACTGTGGAACTATGTTTGTACGTCTGCTCCTTCGTATTGTTATGTCACTGTCTCCTCTTTTAAGTCATACTTGAGCAAGACTTACATCCACCTCACTAGTACTTCCTACACTCCTGACTTACCTAGTTCACACTCACTTATCACGACTCAATAAAAATATCTAACATTTCTCTCTTTGTCTTTTCATTCTTTCTGGCTTTTCATTCTCTTAGTCTTTTCATTTAATCTTCCTTGTCTTTGTTTCTTGTCTTTGTTTGTTGTCTAGTGGTGAGCACCTTGCATGGGACATAGTCTCGTTTGTGTTTCGCCACTTTTGGCACTTCCTCGTCTTCTTGTACAATGTAATTGTCCGTTTAAGTTGTGTAAATATTCAGTTTTTTATGTGCCAAATTAAAGTGTTAAAAAAAATTAAAAAAAAAAGAATTAAAAACTCTTGACAAAATGCAGTTGAATTTTAAAGAAAGCGATTTTGTCATGCATATAATAAATAAATAATCACACGGGCAAGTCGTGCAATTAATGATTAACACTGCTCGTGATATTTGAAAAATGTGCCAAATTGCATTTTCAAATATCACTCGTAGTATGTTTGCGATGTTACTCTGAGTGCATATCCACACCGGGCGAGCTTGAAAAATATGCCCGGCCACGGTGGGATTCGAACCTACGACCTTTGGAATACTAGCCCAATGCTCTTCCAACTGATCTACGCGGTCAGGACGGTTCGAGTAAGTGATATTTCGGAACAGTATCTAGTTCCTTCAATACCAATGTGTTCTAGTAATATGATTTTTTTTTCTGTGTTGGTGTTGTGTACTCAGGTGAATAATATGTTTGCGATGTTACTCTGAGTGCATATCCACACCGGGCGAGCTTGAAAAATATGCTCGGCCACGGTGGGATTCGAACCTACGACCTTTGGAATACTAGCCCAATGCTCTTCCAACTGAGCTACGCGGTCAGGACGGTTCGAGTAAGTGATATTTCGGAACAGAATCCAGTTCCTTCAATACCAATGTT
>CACRXK020007430.1:0-22822 GCA_902702795.2 Paramuricea clavata
TTTGTAAACAAAGCAAATTTTGTAAAACTTTATAATAATTTTGTGTTAAAATGGTTAATTTTTGCGCTGTATGTGGTTGTTGTACCCGAACAGATATTGTTAGGGAGCATCTGGAGGACACTCTAAGGATTTGTGACGTCAGTGCAATGGGTCTATATGATTGCATGGTGTCGCAGTCTCGACCCCAGCGATCTATTGTTTCTCAGCCAAAGTATTGTCTATATGATTGCATGGTGTCGCAGTCTCGACCCCAGCGATCTATTGTTTCTGAGCCAAAGTATTGTCTATATGATTGCATGGTGTCGCTGTTCAAACTACGGCCAGCTCCTTGCAATATCATATCTAACGATCTATTGTTTCTCAGCCAAAGTATTGTCCATAAGATTTGTGTCATCATCCCAGTCAAGGATGTTGAGAAACTCGTACACTGCACCGTAATTCTTGGGGTTATAGTAAGGATTAGTCAGATCCACCGACACTTCCCTAGCTTTCCTCTGGTCTGCAAACGATAGACTTGCGATAGTCGAGGCTTTATAGATAGCTAAGACAATGCTGTTCCCATCGTCCGACAGAGCGCAGTCCGACACGGCATGGTCAGCGGTGAATGATCCGATTTGCACCCCACGAGAAGTGTCCCAAAGCCTAATCGTACGATCTCCGGAAATGAACGTCATTGCCCGTTTACCATCCAAACTTAGTTGAATCCCGTTGATCTGTTGACGTATCCCACAAGGCAATGGGAAGAGTTGCGCGCCAGATCTTAAGGTATATACCATGACGGTGTTTCTGTATTCTTTCTTGAAGGAACAGATTAGAATACCACTTTCAGATGACGCGGCTATCGTGTGTACTGATGCACCCTTGATAGGAATCTTGCATTGCACTTCTGCAATGTCTATGTTCCATACTACTATATGTGTACAGTCGTTGATCTTAACCGCATCAACAAGGTACTTCCCGTCACGCGTGATGGCAGCTTGACATAGTTTCGGATAAGTGTTTTCCACGCGAAGCCATCCGATAATCTGCTTCTTCTCCAAGTTCCAAACCGCTGCAGGGCTATTCTGGTACGAGCAAACTAAAGTCTTGCCGTTATCACTGACAAGAACAGTCTCAATACAGTCTTTGTGTCCGCTATCAAGTTTCGCGACTGACTGTCCGTCATCGAGGGAAATCAGATTAACCACATCTCGCTTGCTGGAGAGCATCAAGGCGTATTTCTGTCCCACAATGGCCACATCACTGAACTGTGCACATTTTGGTTTCGTGGTCACTCCTGAACGTTGTAACAGACGAAGCGATAAATTCCTTCGCTTGTATAAAGAACTGGCTCGCCGTTCCAGTCGACTTCGGCTCCGCATGTTTGGAAACGACACTCGAAGTTTCTTGATCAACCGTCCCTCTTCCAAATCGATCAACGCAAGCTTCCCCATGCTTCGAAGTACCGCGCGCGTTTCGTCCACCACAAGAATATCGTCCGCTTGAGTCCCTTTAAGTATACGCACTGGCTTACAATTCGATAAATTCCAGACCACGATATCCCCGGAAACTTTAGAACGACTTACAGCCTGTCGTTGCTCACCTCTACTCTTAACAAACATGATATTCCTGATGCAGTTGTCGTGTTTGTCTTGCGACAAGCCTTGTTGAATAGTTTCCTCCTTCTCCAGGTCCCAAACTCGGAGAATCCCGTTGTCGGAAAGCGTTACAAGCATCGTCAAATCGTTGGCGATAATGTCGGTGATAATGCTTGTCGGAGGATGTCGGAAAACGTTCGTAAGCTTCAATCCAGTTTCCAAACTCCAAACACTGATATCGTTGCGACTGTTGGTCGAGAGGATATAATGACCGTCCGACGTCAGGCGAGGATTTACGATGTCCCGTCCGATATTGCGCAACCAAACTCCGCTGGATAATCGGAAAACACGAACGTCGTATGACGTATCCGAACTAGTGAGTATCAGTCCGTCGCCGAATGAAGACAAAAACACGTCGCCAACACAATCTGTTGTGTTCTTTTCATACGCGTTGATGTGTGTTACAAATACGCCAGTAAAAACTTCATATATACGCACGAACTTGCCTTCGGTGCTCGCACAAGCAACATACTCTCGCCATCCAGCTATCTTATCCACAGACATCCCTTCTAATTCCGTAATTTCACTCATCATGAGGCCACTACGCAAGTTCCACGCTCTGACCACGTGCCCACACGCTGCCACCAAGACATCCTTCGAATCACCGGCCAAAGTGATGGCTCTAACCGTCCCTGGGCATTCAAGCTCCCAAATTTTCTTGAACGTACTCGTCTCAAAAACTTCCAGTCCCTTTCCGGCATCAACGACAAACAAACGGTTATTCCGACAAAACCGAACCTGCCGTATAGTAGAACCAGCGGTTGTGGTTCGTATAATCTTCCCGCTTCTGACGTCCCATAATGCAACGATGTTTTTCGAAGCAGATAGTCCCAATGTCGAGTCCGATGTCAGATCTGTGGGGCCGTAGAGCTCCATGGACGTGTGCAGGAGTTTTGTACCGGGGGGATTTAGACACCCGGTGTTGGGGATCAACGCATGCGCAGATTTTCGAGCGTCATTCAAAAGGCGGGCGATGTGATCAGATGAGGTCAAATCTGTTAACCGACCGATTAACTGAGCAGCTAGTTGATTTGGGTCAATTTGTAGTGCGTCCGAAGACATCTTCAGTGCATCCACGATCATTTTCAAATCCTGGTCCATCGGGCAATGTTTTCCAGTGAAACACTCGAGAACGTAGTCAATACTGGTGCCTTTCAGTTGCGCTTGAAGAAATGCGAAGTTACACAAAGCCAAATCTTTCAAATTCTCGATGTCTCCTAACTTGCATAAATAATGAGGTAGATCGTGCATCCGACGGACAAGCACGAGCGGATCTTCGGAAAGGCCCGTAGAATGCTTTCCGGCAAAGTATTGAGCCAAACTTTGATGAGCCAACTTTACTGCGTCTTCGCGATTCGAGAGATATCTATCAAACGCCAGATACCGGATGATCAGATGCCGCCATGTTAGGACTAACATCCCGTCGAAATAAACCTTGGAGACCAAAGGTGAGAGATCATGAAGTATCCGGGATAACTGGAACGACCAGACCCGGGAACTTGGCACCTTACCGGAAATATGTTCCCGGGTAAGTATCTCTTCCAGCTCTCGTTCGCTCAATCCAAACCGTGCCGCCGATAGGTATCCCATGATCCTTTGAATGACAAGCTTCCCATGCTTTTTCTCCATCGTAACAAAGTAATGTTCAATCACGTGTTTCAACGAGTTAGGCATGCGTACGCCCGAGTAATCCGCACTCTCCGCCAGCGGTATCTTGTGGTGAATATGGTGAAGTAATAGTTTAAGGTACAGGGTGTTGGGGCACTTTGGTACGGCGTTCAGAATGCGGTTGTTAAGGTCTTCTGAAGGTTCTGTGCCTCTAACTTGATACCATGTGGTAATGTAAGATCTGGCCTCTGTCTTATCAATCTCACCGACGTCGATAAAATGGTCGGTTGCGTCCTCAAATGTTGCCTAAAATGAAGGAAATAATCCGAATTATTTGCAATCTACTTGTTTAAAATTAAATTAAACTGAACAAGCTTTTATTTATCCTGGACTATCAGATCTAAACTATTTTTCCTGGAAATCCAGTAAGAAATAATGGATCTTCCAGGGGCTTCTGGGAAACAAGGCATATTTTGCAAGGGAAACAAAGCTAAAAAGATGATAGAGAACAAGGGAACATGTAAGATTGGGGAACAAAGAGAGCATGGTGAAATCTTCTTTGGAAGCAAGGGAACAAGAGAAGACTTTTCAAGGGAATACAGGGAGAAGGACTCCTTGGAAGAGCTTCATCCTTTGTTGGTCTAAATCACTGCAACATGCCAGCAGAGAAGGAGACAGCACCTTTAGACCGTTGTAGTAACCACCATTGGTCAAAGTTGTGAGAATAATTCGGACATGATCAGGCAATTCACGCGGCAGCCATAACAAGTTTGATTTCGGAAGTTCGTCCAAGCCATCCAAGATAATTAGAATTCGTCTTCCTTTCGTTGCATTGTGGAGGGAACTGAGGAACATCTTGACGATCGATTGGAAATCCTGAAATTTGAAATTTGTGTCAGTATAAAGAAGAAACATGAAATTTGTGTCAGTATATTAAAGATTGCGTGTTGTGATCAGAGAACTCAATTTATTGACGTGGAGTTCACTGCGTCTTAATAATTATCCATTTCCTAGTATAATAAATGAGACCAATGTTATGGAAACAGTTAACCGCACCTCTGGGATCAAATCTTTATTCCCAAACGCTCTGGACAACTGGAAACAAATACTCCTCAACAGAAATCGCAGATTACTTGAATGCCGCGTAGAACCAAGGAATCTGATTACTAGAGTCGTCCCTTCCACCATATTTTCACTCGCTAGTTTTGCTGCCATGGAAACCATTGTGCTTTTCCCACATCCGGGAGGTCCGTGAACCACCAATGGGGTTTTAGTATTCGCTCTCAGATACGTACTGATGCGTCGTTGAATGCCAATCGTCCGTTGTTGACTTTCATCTACATTTGAAACATTCTCTTGACATTTTAAGATGTGTTGTGCAATTTCTTTTATGTGTTGGTCTGTAATTGTGTTTACTGCAGGTTGTAGGGCCGAAATTTGAATTTTTTCTTTAATCTTTTCTATTATGGTTTTATGAAAATTATTCCGTTTCATAATGTCGTATTTAGCGAATTCATCGTACGAGATTATTGAGGTGTTGTTTCGGTCATATTGTTCTCGAAGGATTCGTAGTTCGGCTTTATCGTCGTTGCTTTGCTCGTCAAAGCCGTCGTTCTGGTACAGGTAGTCGACCTTTCTTTCTATCCACACAGCCGTGGAGCTTTCGTTTGATAAGTCGTTCCCGAGTGACGCAGCTTGTAACAGCGCTGAAATATAAACATAAGTTGTTAGAAGTTTTTCAGCTAGTTTCACGCACAAGTTGTGACAAACCTGCAGCAGACTTGTAGCAATGCTGTTCCAACAACTTGTCAACAGGATGTGTTCGCACTGCTTGTTCCCAGCTTGTTGACAACTTGCTACAAGGTTGTTGAGCTCAGCAGACTTGTTACAAGTTGTTCCAACAACTTGTTATCATCCTGCAATTCAACAGTTTGTCAACAAATTGTGAGTGACAACCTTGTAGCAACTTGATAAAATAACAGCATTGTTACAACTTGTTCACAAGCTTGCTACAAACCTGTTGAGAACACATCTTGTTGACAAGTTGTGAGATTTTTACATGTGTAAACGGAAACGAATTAAACGAAAAGTTTCACCATACCATTGAAAATATATTGCTGCTCACACTTTCGTTTAAAATCATTCTCCTCCATTTTCTCGAGCAGACGTTGTGAGACCTCTTCAATATTTTCCTCGTGAAGATCAGAACAGGCTTTTTTAAGAACGTAGCACGGGATTTCACGTGCGTCAAGTTCGTAAAGACTTCGTATCGCGTCGTGATCACTCGGCAGCATCTCTAGCAGAAGTTCGAAATCTTTGACATCAATCTTTTTGGGCAGACATCTTTCTCCCAAATTTTGACCAACTAGAACCTAGGTTTAAGAAATAATTTTGCTGTAGGTACATGGTACCCTAACGTTTTCTAAATGCCAAACTGTTATCATTTGGGCAGGGGAGTAGCCTGCCCCAAACGGGGGGGGTTGTCCCTAATCGTCCGGCCGTCAGGGGGCATGGTCCCCAGAAAAAAGGGACTGCATGTAAAAAGAGTGCGACTCCACCAAATACGATGTCCATGGTTTTCTTCGGGTACTGCAGTTTCTTCCCTAGTAACACTGCATGAATCTTACTGGACCTCCAGAGAACAGTTTGAACTGATAATAGAGCTATATACGTATAATAGAGCTATATCATAGATATCTTATATACACTAGATAGCGCACCTCTTTTAGTAAAATTGAAGCTAAGAGTGGGGCTTCGGTAGCGAAGTGGTTAGGGCACTTGCCTTTCACCGTCGCAGGTTCGAATCTAAATGAGGACTTCTCATTGTGACTCGAACTCAGTCCTAATGTGAAAAGAGTAAGTCAACGCTCTGCCGAAAATCCGGGTACTCCGTGTTTCCTCCCACAGGAAAAGTTGACAGGGTGGGTTAGGCACATAAGGTCTGGAGGCAGATCATTAATGAGGTATGGACTAATAGCGGCTGCTCAAGCGCCATTTGTAAGCTCAAAGTCTACCTCGGTCTGCTTCACGTCAGTCCGGTCTGGTTGATCTATCTAATCATAATGTAAAACTTCTGCAATTCAGTGTATGCTGCCATGGAAGTTCAAATAAACTATCTATCTAAATAAACTATTTATCTATCTACTCCAGCGGTTACCCCCATTTGAATAGATGGCGGTCATGTTGGTCGTTCCCAATTGCTAATAAAAGCTTATAAACAACAATAACTTTCATCATTTGAATAGTTTGAAAATGTATTTGGAATAGGTTTAACTTAATGTTTAAGTTCCCTGTTTAAGAAATAGAAAATATACGAATCTTCTCATTTCATGGGAACGACCTGAGACTGCAATCACGGCTTCAATTTTTGAATTGCAGAATAATTAGATGCACTATCTAGTGTATATAAGATATCTATGAGCAATATACGTTGTAAATAATTAAATTAGTTTGCTTTCGGTCTCCTCTTGTAGTAACCAGCAACGAATGATCGTTACGTATACAGAACCTCTAGGAAGAACAATATACAACCAGTATGGACTAGGTTACGTTTAGTAACACTTCACCAACAAGAGGTGATCCTTACTGGGAAGAAAAGTGTAGAGCTGATAGAGCTATCCAGTCTAGGTAAAGCTGGTTAAAGTATCTCCATCATCTCAACTTACAATAAATCCAACACCAGTTGATTCTTGGTGAGCAATTTTTATTTCATCTTTCCAGTCGTCGTAATTAAACTGTTCATCTTCAATATTCACGTCAATAATGTGAACGTCGAAATTTTGTTCGCGACAGAATTTTCTCAACTCAGGAAATACTCTCTCATCTAAAATAAGTCTTTCCTCAGCCATCTCTAGTTGAAAGAAAGAATAAAAACTGTTTTTTAAACACAAAGGGTGAGATAGCTACGGATTTGCCTCGTTTCAGCAAGGATTGTGATGGCAATTATAACGGTCCATGGCATGCATTCTTTTCAAAATCCTTTTTTCTCGCTGATGGTTTTGGCTAACAGGTTTGTTTGTTAAATCGACTAACTGACTTGATGTTAAACACTGAGTGAGTTCCCTCAAACATTTCTTACAAATCTTTCAAAAATTTCTATTGTGATCACAGAAACTTTGACATTGTGAACCTTAAGTTTAAGGCTTAACGTGGGAAAGGTTTATACGTGAAAAAGAGAGGGATCATTTATCAAGACGAACTATCTGTGTAGATTGTCTACTCTGACGAACAGTTGCGTGGTTGGCTGGACGTACGTACTTGTGAACCGTTTTAATATGTGCATAAATACAGCATTATAGAAACTGTCACAGAAAAGCATCGTTACTCAAAGTTGAGAAATTTTCAGGCATGGTTTGTTTCGGCACTGTAGCCAGCACTATAGTTTGCGCTATTTTTGTTAGTTGGCTTGGATTTTTATAGCTTTGCGTTGGCAGTAACACGGATGAAAAAAGATGCAACATGACGGATAATTCATATGTGTTATAAAGCAGGTCATTATTTACCTTCGTGGATGGATGCCACGACAATTTTAACCATTTTAGGCAAAGTCGGTATCTCCGTGTTGACATCCCCTTTGATAACCCGTTCCCGCACCAACTGAGAAAGAGCACTTTCTTTCAATGAATTCTCATCCTTGTCTTCGTCCTCTAAGGAAATAAGGAGGACAGAAAATTTTAAAAACATGCAATGAACTCTAACTCACTTTTGGACTGTGGTTCAATTTCCTCATCACTTGTGAGAAGATTACTAACTCCGAATGCATGCTCTGCTCTCCTTCTGTAGTAACAATGGAACAATAAGAAATGACTCTTTGATAGTCTGGAGGAAAATGGTCATGCAATTTGAAAGGATAGTTAGGGGCCATTACAGTCAGATAAATTTTAAGTCAATTGTGAGCGAAATATTTTGTGAAATTGCCCTTTCAACCTTTTTGTCCGGTATCATGAAAATACTTTATCATGCAGTTGTCAATAAAAATACAGGCAAGAGTCGGTGGAAGGTAAACCGATATCCACGACTTTCTTGCAAGTATAAATTTATATACGTTATATAGTGTTGTCTCATAGTCCCCAAACCTGATATTCCATTAATCTCGTTACGATTCACTGGATAGACGTCGATATCCGACTCATCGACGTACGTAGTGCCTGTTGTGTCGTCAAGAAAATCCTTTTTACGGCTTCTTCTTGAGTTTTTCTTTGTTTTTTGAAGTGACTCGACTTCTTCGCTTCCATCTGGTTCGCCACGTTTGTAGCTGTCATCTTTCCTGCTGTAATCATGACGACCGAGGATTCTTAGTAGTCTAAAGGGTTGAAATAGCGAGATAGGGCCATTCGGCTGTCATATCGTCATATATAGCTATAGGGCTGACAGTTTATTACATTGAGGGGAGGCGTTCTTGAAGTTAGTTTGAGTCACTTGTTGTAAAACAGCGAGATGAACTTGAAATTGACGGTTTTGAACTCCTTCGGATTGAATTTCGAATGAATTGGCACCCTGCTTTATCTATACTGGATAGCTCTCTCTTCTAAAACCAAGCGAAACTAACTTGGTTAGCCGTTTATCAGTTCTATAATTTATAAACTGTTCTTCCTGGAGCGAAGGCACCCTTAGATTTCTTCTTTTTTTTTAACATTTTTTGGTGTAAAATAGGTAATTGGACAAATACTAGTGTAAAACATTGTGTAACCTAAATAATGAGAGGACCAGTATTCAAAATTAATTGTTATGTTCTTTATTCCTACTCCTATATGGTGAACATATACGTAATAAACCATATAGGGAAATTACGATTACAGTATAAGAACTAAAAAAGGTGAAATATTTGTGGGACACGATAATCCTCAGTATATCCTCGCCTTTTATCGTGTCCGCCACAAATATTTCACCTTTTTTAGTTCCTGTAATCGTAGTTGCCGTAGTTTATTACGTACACGTATATATTCACCAGGAGTCGGAGCAAAGAACAACAAATTTTGAATACTGGTCCTCTCATTATTTAGGCTACACAATGTCTTACACCAGTACTTGCATGTCCAATTACCTATTTTACACCAAAAAAATTGATAGCTGTATCAGTTCTTAACTGTTTTCCTATAGAGATCCAGTAAGGTATTCTTTAATTAGTACAATAGGAAGATTCAGAATTGACTTCCGCTACTGGTTTGACAAAGTCTAACCGCACTCAGTTCTCACAAATATGAATGAGGCGAAATTATCAGAGAAAATAAAGTCACGTCCCTATATATAAAGTCTCAGATATGAGAGGCACCGAAACAGCTATGTGATTATGCAGAGATAATATCAGCAAGATTAGAGAGAAACTGTACATTGCCAATATATGAAATTGTTTAATATCGCGGCAACAAGTTACGTGGGGTCGTATCATGGCAGAAACGTAAGATAGTTCAAACATTCTGACTGAAAAATTTCCTTTTATAGTTGCACCGCAACACATGATATTGGCTTTGTATATCTTATATGTTACGAGTGTTTGTTTTGACTTTTTAAATCTAATATCCTCCTTCACCCACACATACGCGAAAACGCGTTTTAACGTTAACTTATCTGATGTATTGAACAATGAAATAGTTTCACCAAGTGTGATAATTGAATGAACCACATTCTCGTCAAATGTGTAGGAATGAGTGATCAAGTGAAGAAATTGTTCACTCTATGTGTTGACCTTGTGTTTCGTGGTTAATACATGGAATGGAACTATTTAGGATCGTTTGCTCGCTAACTTAAAATGTATTCACACTGATAGGAACCATAATTATGTACACTGCATGCATAAAAGGTCGTTATACCGAAGCCCACCTGTAGACTCTATAGTACCTAATACCTATGCACCAATTTATCTAGCTATTATCAAATGATGATCTGCATGAATGGTTTTAACAGTATGCAAATGTGAAAATAAGAATCAAACATAATGGTGACTTGTCTTGGCATGTTTATTTTTCACAGGCAAAAATTGGCAAGTTAAACATACGAAACAATTCGTAAATGTGTACGAATTAAACAAAGCACGGCGAAATGCCAAATGATTATTTATATACACAATTTGAGGACACATATTGTTTGCTTTGTATTATCATAGCGACACTTAAGTCTAGGTCTGTACGGATTTTAATTGATTTTGACAAAAATTGACGATTTATTCGAGTCCAACCAAATGAAGATTTTAGATTTACCACAAATCATGAAGTGGTCAAAATTCCAGATGATGATAGTTTAATTATCAACATGTTACAGATTGTTTCAGTATAAATGTATTCAAAGCTTTAGAATACTCAAGTCAATACAATAATATTGCATCTTCGCTTTGGCCAACAGTAACAGTATTTAAAAAAAAATTTAGCTTTTTAGGTATCACATATATTGCCTATTTAGGTATCACCTATATATATATATATATTGTCCATATTTCCTAAACTACCTTGCTATCCTTATTAATTCTGATACTGCAGTAGATTATCTTTACCTGTATCGGCTCTGACGAGTACAATCTATCGGCCTCGATGTTTGGGGCTTTGAACAGCACGTGCCCATGTTGAAACCAGTTAATTCTTACACAGGTCGTAAAGCAAGTCCATTATGTTGGATACGTTGTTAATATCGTATGATTCTAAATCGGGTTCCGTTCATTGAAGTCTTTATAATGCATAGCTATACTCAATTCCTCCTACACATTATAAACAAAGATAGTTGATGAATTATTCAGCTTGAAATGTCTTGTGTCATTCTGCCCACTTATAAACACACCCTAAGGAAATAGATTGTATGTAAATGTTGCATTCATTGAATATGACAGCGGATGGTCGTTGAGCAAATGATGTTCATTCTTTTCATTATGTATATGGTAGTACTGCATTTTGTGGTAAATTTGAAAGATTTGTTTTAATTTCAGTCTTGCTTTGATATATAAATGCCTACATTTCTCAAGCTGACCATCTGCTTGGCTGTACATAAAGTTAGCACTATTTTCCATCCAGCAAATTGACCTGACGTCATTTTCGGAAGATAGAAGAAGTGTTAAATGGCTATGTAACTAACCCTACCCCTACTCTAACCCTAACCGCAACCCTAACCCTAACCCTAACCGAATTAATAAAAAAATCCAAAAAATTGATAGGGCGGTTTGCTGGATGGAAAAAAGTGCTAACCGTACATAAACGCTTAGGTTATGCTAGGTACACTACTGACTGGATAGCTGTCCGGCGTAGCGGCGCAAAAAGCATCTATCAGATACGGAAATGTACAACTTTCAGAAGCTGAGCGAAACAACATCTCTCCGTTGCAATAATTCCTCTGAAAATAGCGTTTTTAAACTGAAAGTAGGGATATGTGTTTTTCACGTCGCTACGGAAAGCTAAACAGTGTGAACGTAGCCTATAATGAAAGCTGGCCTGGAACAATCAGTTGAACTAATGGACCTTTCCCCTTATAACTAAAATTTCGATCTAGACAAAAATTTCATCACAGCTCGAAAGAGTATCACAAAATTAGTAATATTCCCAAGTTTTGTTGCAAAATCTTGTAAAATGCGGATAATATAGCCCTGCGAAGTTTGCCGTTTTTCAGTCATTTTGTATTACAAACGGGAAATTGACATCCGATTCGGGTGTTGGGGCTGCAATTTCCCGTTTGTAATGCAAAATGACTGAAAATTGCAAACTTCGCAAGGCTCTATTTTCCTCATTTTACAACATTTCGCAACGAAACTTTGGAATATTACTAATTTTGTGATGCTCTTTCAAGCTGTGATGAAATATTTGTCTAGACTTGCCTAGATCAAAATTTTGGTTATAAGGGGAAAGGTCTATTAAAGCCTCGTTTACACTATACCGGATTGCTATAGGAGCGGTCAAATTTTGTAGGTATTGAAAGGCTGTGAAGATTTTTAATCTCAGAGACCCAACCAAATAAAATGGCAGTTCTGTCAAACTAATAAGCATTTGCTACTAACGATTTCTCCTTAACGGCAAAAGAAGATGTCGCGACGAGCGAATCCGGTTTAGTGTAAACAGGGCGTAAGACATGGTGTCCTGATTCATTTAATTATAACCAGACTGTACCAAATGAAATTTTCAATTAATTTCTTGAAAAGGTACTAAAATGAAGAAAACTTTATACAGGATATAGATTATAGTTTATAGAATCGTGTTTATACAAAGGGAATATGTAGTGTTTTTGTTGTATGGTGACGAGGAACTGAAAGGCCTCTCAATATTTCGGAAACAGGGACTTCGTCTTAGGTTTGTGTGCAGTTTTGCACACTTTGTAGACTGATGCTTGGAGGTGAGGAACTACTGTATTTCCTTGCAATGATGAGCAAAAAACTGGAAGGGCGAACCACTGTGTCATCACAAAAAGGCAAGGACAAGTCCCTCGTAACACTGATGAGTCCTTGGAACATGGCTATATAAAATTAGTTACACAACTGAAACTGTATGCGATTCAAATAAACCAGAGCTTTGTTTTCAAACTAATGTCTTAGACTAAGAATTCGTTAATTAATTTCTTTAAGTTGTCATTCGTTATTCATTTCTGTAGTTGTCAGTCCAAAATATGCAAAACAATTATAAATTTATTATAAGTAATAACTTGTTAGCTAGTTGAAAATTTTTCAAGCGAAACATTTTTATTTGTCTTTACCAGGTTTCATCAAACAAGTGCAGGTGAAGTGTATACCAATGGATTGCCGGTCTAATATATATCCCTCTTGACAGAAGAGTTAAAAAAGCCATAAAATCATTTATCAGAGACAAAATTTCAGTGTTGCTGTAATAAGTGCAATTCCATAAGGCATAAACGTGGAAAAAGTGTTAATGTATAAAGATGAATCTGAAATTTAATCGAGAAGCCGCGGGGTTTTTAGTTGAGATTACAGGTGAATTGTTAGATTGTAAAGTCACCCCGGGACCCGCTGTAAAACCCTATTACCTAAAGCAAATATGCACTTGTCTTTTCACTTCATGTGTGTTATTTGATTCTCAATTGAACAAGCCTGTTTTCATTTTTCATCGCTCGAAATGGAGTTCAAAACAAGATTGATACGCTCCTTCAAAATGTTTTTAACATTTTCTGCATGTTTCTTACTTGTCCTCGCTGTGGCACTCGAGGACAATTCCACGAAACGATCCGCAGGGGAACAAGAAAGTGAGAAATACAACGTTTTGATCCTTGGGGCAGGCATTAGTGCTGCGAAAACTCTTTACGATGCGGGGATAACCAATTTTCGTGTTCTAGAAGCGACAACTCGTATCGGTGGACGATTATTGGTGAAGGATTTCGGCGGGGCAGCCATAGAATTGGGAGGAAACTGGGTACATGGAACGGACAACAATCCAATTTGGGCATTGGTTCAACAAGCTGGGTTAAGCCGTGTGGATACAATGATTGAACCGACGGAAGGTCAATACATTGTACTGGATGAAAATGGCACTGATGTGACCTCGGAAGACGGCCATAAAGAAATGGAATCTGTAAGCGACTGCCTTGACAAACTTATAGAAGAGCAAAGAGCAAAGAAAGCACCGGATTTTAGCGTACGAGATGGCCTCGCTACATGTAAATGGGTTCCAAAACACCCCGCGTAAACATCCATCGAATATTATGACCATGATTTTGATGCAGCGGTCCCTCCAGAAGAGATTTCTTGCGGAGTAAATTTGAAATCAGATGGTGAAATAGATTCCACTGGCGGCAGACAGGTCTTAATCAGCGATCGAAGAGGGTATGCAAGCATCATTTCGAAAATGGCTGAGACTTTTAAGGATCAGGTGCTAGGGAATCATTTGGTGAAACAAATCTCGTGGGATAAAGAAGTGACGGTCGAAGTTGTAGTCGGAATGGAAACAAAAATTTTTAAAGCAGATTTTGTTCTGGTCACATTTAGCATTGGAGTACTTCGAGAGCAACTCGAGTCTATGTTTAACCCTGCCTTGCCTCCACCGTTTCAACAATTGCTTGGAAAAATAGAAATGGCAAACTATCTTAAGATCTTTATGAAGTTTTCTGAGAGGTTTTGGCCACCTCAGTACGACTACATTTTCTATGCAAGCAAGGACCCTAAGGACCGAGGTTTGATATACTTTTAATCAGAAAGGCTAATGTCTAATGATAAAATGTAACTTGTGGTTAGAGCTCGACAACCATAGGCGGTACGAGACATGGGGGCAGGATGGCAACTGTCCCCCCAAAAACTTTGGGAAACCATATATGGCCGAAATTCCGGCAAGTGATAGGAAAAATCAAGAAATTTCGGGCAGATTTAACAGAAAGTGTGTTAAGTTCAGGTTATTTCATTACAATAAAAAAAATCAGGCAAACTTCCAAACGCCTCCCCCCCCTCCAAAAAAAAACCAGCCCCGTACGCCTATGTCGATAATTGGACTGTGTAGCAGCTCAGTTGGTTAGAACACTGCCCGGGACCACAGGTTCTAGAAGGGGGGGGGGGGCCTATTGTGGCATTTCCGAAACTGTTCCTGGTTAGGTATAAAAATGTATAAAATTTACACTCGAGTTTTGCATCTGCAAAAACCTTCCAAGTTCCAACAAGGGACGCCGGAACTGGGGGGCAGGGGGGGCAGAAGTGCCCTTTTAGTTGTAAAATAATACGTGATAAATCACATTTCCAACGATGCTTTTTGTAGGAAAATCACGAGATTCAGGTAATTTATAGTTTATTTTTATAAAATTTTTTGGAAATTTTTGGAATTTAGAAAAATATTTTGAAGAAATGGCGAAAATTTAAGATATCCGGAAAAATTTTTGGCTTCACGGAGAATTTTTGTATGTCGGGAAACAATTTTTGACCCCTAAAATGGTACACTGACCGAAATTTTTTTGGCGACGGGGGGAGGTCGCCAAAAAATTTTGCAGTGAAAAAAAATTTTTCAGTAAAGGTGCCCTTGGTGTGCGTCCGCCCCCCTTTGCCCTATTATCGTTCCGGCGTCCCTGGTTCCAACATTTAGTTCTATCAAGTGAGATGCCCCAAACCCTGATTTTAATATTCAGTTAGGTAATTATAACACATTTTTAATTTTTCTAAAGGTTTTTATCCAGTTTGGCAAAACTTACCAGGAAGCCAGACCAATATCCCTGAAAACGACAAAATATTACTGGTGACAGTCACTGGGAAGAAAGCGCAGGAGTTGAGGGAAGATAGAGAAAGAATCGCAACCGAATTGGTGCCTGTTCTCAAAAAGGTTTTCGTCAACTTCATTAAACCACTTGAAAAAGAACCTGTCCTTGTCGGTATAGAATTAAAGAACTGGGAATTGGATCCGCTATTCCGAGGGGCGTATTCCAATACTGTAATCGGCATCACAAGCCTTCATTTCAATACCCTGTTACAGCCTGTTGGTGGAAAGCTGTTTTTCGCTGGAGAAGGTCTAAGTGAGTTGTACTATGGGTTTTTGCATGGTGCATATCTTACTGGCGAAGAACAAGCGAAGAAGATTATCGGTGTTATACAATACCAAAAGAGTTTGAAACCGAAAGCAATACAGAAGATCGGTTTGAATTACGCGCTGCGTAAAAGCATTGGTAAACCAGGAAACGGAACTAAATACTAGATGTTGTCCGAATCTTCAAAGCTTCAACCAAAACATTCGACATTCATTGGTAGTTTACACTAACCACCCGATTCATGCAACGGATGGTGGTCTGTCCTCAGAGTGGGGACAATGGCCTGCGAGCAGGCTCTCCAGAGAGCCTGTTCGCAGGCTAACATTATGCTAATTGTTTTCATAAAGGAATGCTCTATTAAAAATAAGACAATGTCAACATTTCTGAAATTGACCACCATCTGTTGCTCGGTATTGCTTACTGAAACCTACCATTACTGAAACTTTATTACTGCTGTGGTTTGTAGATACTGAGATAATACATCATCAATAACATGAAGTATTCTCGGGCTTAGCTATCAATACATGCAGGCTCACTTCGTCATCAAAAAAAAATTTCATATTAATAACATTCTATATACTTAAAGCATTTGTGAACTTTTACGTGTAAAAATTAGACCCTGTCTTGCTTATAAATGACTTAAAAAGATGTATAGAAATGAAGAGCTTGAACTCAGGAACTTTGGTAGCCAGGACTTTAAAAATCGCGTCATGTATTGCGTTCATGTACACGTTTTCCATCAGCTTAACTTTCTATAATAAATGGATTATGAAGGTATGTGGCAAAATGGTTCTATATTTTAAATGAAATATTGTAAATCAAAGTTTTAGATGCTGTGGGGGGTACTAAATATATTTAACTTTATTTTCAATAACTAAAGTAGTTTAATTAAACATTACAGTATGGTTTAATAGTTTAATTATATTTATTAAAACAGAAACAATGGGTCTTGTTTTAATATGCACCAGTCATGGCCTTAGGCCACTCCAAATTAGACTTTAGTTTCCCGTCCGGGCCTTATTTCAAATTACACACGGGCGGTCCATTTCCATTATCCATTATGGTGTCTGAACGAATCTGACACGACCCATTATTCCATGAAATAGTTACACATTTTAAATATCCATTCAACCACGTTACTACGTTCTGTTTTGGTTTTTTGTATGCAGAAATGAAAGCCAGGATATTAATTAACCTTACGTTCGAAAATCAAAACGTGTAACGGAAGTGTCTAGCTCAGCGGTTAGAAGTTTACTGTAGTAAAAACGAACAAAAACAACAATTCACGCTCTTTCATAAAAGTTTGAACAATTTTGTTTTGATTTTTACGTATTATATGATAAATATGTATTTCTTGAACGATAGATTTTTCGAAAACTGTGCATTTTCGTTATTCTTAGTCATAAAGGTCAAATAATGGAAACAAGTTCGCAATAATGGACAAATCATGCGGCCAGTTCTAGGAGACGCGGGCGGAGGACGGGAAACTAAAGTCTAATTTGGAGTGGCCTTAGGGGCGACACTTGAGTTGCGGCAGAAACCGTAGAAGCCATACTTTCTCAAATGGCATCAAAGTGTGTCTCATTTTTAATTACAAAATTAAGTTGTTAATAATTTTTCTATTTAGCAATTTCATTTTCCATTGTCACTTTCAATGGTTCATTACAGTGTTGTGTTTCTGTTAACTGCAATAACGAGAAGAATATGGGAGATACGTTCGAATAAAAAACGTGTTCTCTTAGAGTGGTCTGTGTATTTAAAAAGAGTCCCTGCAACAGGTACTGATGGAATCTGGCATTTAGCAGAATAATTAATATTGAAATAGTAATGCGTGAGTATTTTGATTTGGTGGGGCAGTTGGTTGTCCCATTAATCTGTCGGTCGGTTGGCCAGTCGTTTAATTGATTGGTTGGCCAGTTGATCAGTTGGTTGGCCTGCTGGCTTGTCGGTCGGTTGGCTTGTCGGTCGGTTAGCTTGTCGGTCGGTTGGTTTGTTGGTCGGTCGGTTGGCCTGTTGGTCGGTTGGCCTGTCGGTCGGTTGGCCTGTCGGTCGGTTGGCCTGTTGGTCGGTTGGCCTGTCGGTCGGTTGGCCTGTTGGTCGGTTGGCCTGTCGGTCGGTTGGCCTGTGGGTCGGTTGGCTTGTTGGTCGGTTGGCCTGTCGGTCGGTTGGCTTGTCGGTCAGTTGGCCAGTCGGTTGGCTTGTTGGTTGGTCGGTCGGCCCATCAATCACTTGGCCTGTCAATTGGTTGGCTTGTTGGTTGGTTGGCCTGTTGGTTGGTTGGTTTGTCTGTCAGTTGGTTGGCAAGTCAGTTGGTTGGCAAGTCAGTTTGTCTGTCTGTCGGATGGACAATTGGTTGGTTGACCAGTTGGTAACCACACACCAGTATCTATGCATGTGTTCCATGGAATATTGCATTAACTTGGCAAATCTCTTGTTCTTTCTTTATTTCAGCGATAGCAACAGCATTAGATATTGGTTTTTCGAATTGGAGTTTAATGTTTATTACTGTGTCATTGTAAGTATTAATTTTCTGCATTTTTTTGTTGTATGTTTCTATAGATTGTAATTTATATTTTTACTTTTTATAATTTTTATTTCATCAGGTATACAATGTGCAAGACATCTGCAATCCTATTTATTCTCATATTTTCACTTATTTTTGGATTGGAAAAATTTGTAAGTTTTAAGCCTTCATTTAATTACCAGTGAGAGTACTTTGAACTTAAATTTTTTTCTGAATATTTAGTATGTGAGTAGCGGTTAATGTTATAATACATTTTTTATTTCAATTTTAACAGCACTATATTTTATTTCTCGTTGTTTTCCTAATTGCTGGAGGACTTTTCATGTTTACATACGAATCAACACAATTTAATTTCACTGGATTTCTTCTTGTAAGTTGATGCATCATTTTCTATAATTAATTATAATAATTTATGATAATATCACTGATTGTAAATATTCCTATAATACTATTATTCAATGTGAGTTGGTAGGCTTTAAACATTAACAGAATATGTTATCTGTTCAATGTTCAGGTTATGACAGCAAGCTCAATGAGTGGGATACGCTGGGCAACAACACAAATGTTACTACAGAAAGAAAGTTTTGGTGAGTATACATGCACCTACATCCCTCTTTATAAAGTCAGAAAAATATAGATGGATAGAAATTCAACTACTATAACTGATAAAAATACAAGTAGAACTTCGACTTTTCAAGTGAAGAGCCTTGCATTTTTCAGATAGTTGAATCCTCATCCATCTGCATTTCTCTGTTGTTTTTGTCACTACCTACGCTTCCACAGATCACTCGAGTTTACTCTTTATAAACTTGCTAGCCTATGTGGTGTATAATTGATGGCATTTTCCCCCTAGGCTTATCTAGTCCTTTTGATACAATCTATCATCTTCAACCATTAATGGCTTTGGCAACACTTCCTTTAGCAATTGGTATAGAAGGTTGGTACAAAATGTTTACTGCCAGTGTAGCTTGGGAAGCATACAAGGATTTCCTTGTAAGGAAATTTTTGTTATTAGAACAAAAAAAAAGGGAATTATTTAATCACTTGTAAGTGAGGAAGCCCTGAGGATGGTTTTAATGATGCCAATTTTTACAGGTCCAAAGTTGGCAGTGTCTTTGCAAGCATTTCGTGCACCGTCAACTCATGTAATTGCCAGGACAGTTTCATTTGTCTTATTTGGCTCATCTCTGGCATTCATGTTAACTGTATCTGAGTATCTTTTGTTGGCTAACACGTCCAGTATAACTCTTGCAATTGCAGGAATTTTTAAGGTACAGTTTGCTACAGTATTGTTCATTACACACAGAGGGAGCATTTGCCTCCAAATACAAGATGAAAAGAACTAAGTAAACATAATTGTTTTCTCACAATTTTTTGTTTTGTTGTCCACCAGTTGCTGCACAATAGTACTTGATGAAATCTGCCCTATTGCAATAAAATGTATTATTTTTCTGCCAGGAATTGTGTACTATACTACTCGCAACGGAATTTGCTGGTGATGAAATGAATTTTACAAAATTTGGAGGTCTAGTGATTTGTCTATCAGGCATTTTTCTTCATGTTTACTATAAAGTAAAAAGTAAGATATTTTGTCATTTATTGTAAAACAAGTATTAGGGTGGTGTCTGATCCTGCTTTGCTGGATACCAAATGGTACCAGATAGTAGTCTACCAGATAATAACCAAATACTGATGGTGGTACTTGGCCAAGTGACGTCACTAACTTTTTGTCATAAAATAGTCCAAGCAAGAATTTCCATGAGCCAGGTTTATCATGACTGTTTGATCAAAATCTGATCTTCTGTTTACTCTCTAGGTGACGAGAACAAAGCTGTAACAACGTCAGCGCAGGATGAAGAAAGAGTTCAAATGCTAAGTACAAACAATGCATTCAGCTTTGATTCTGACGAGGATTAGTACTGGATAAGGCCTATAGTGCAAACCCGTAAACATTGTTTCCTAGCAATGTTTCCTGGAGATGGACAAACCAGGAAACATTGTTTCCTAGCCATGTTTCCCATTGGTGGACAAACCAGAAAACATTGTTTGCACAACAAAATTGTTAGGAAAATACTGAAAATATTTTTGAATTTATTGGAAAACATTGTTGGGAAGCAAGTACTATAAAACTCCAAACTACTTTTTAACCACTACAGTATTTTGTAGTTTATGCAGCCCCTGAAATGAGCATAGCAAATTATTTCACAAAGAACTATTTTCATAATTTTAAAATAGATTATATAAAAATATATACTGTATTTATGAATAAAATATATTTATCGTATATAATATAAGACGATATTTAATTTCTGCAATAAATATTTTTCAAATTCAGACAGCTTTAATTGAGAACAATTTTAATTAAATTTCACAGTATAGACACTGCATTGATAAAACTACTATATACTCCTATTGCCTCAATGTTTTAAATTGTTATACTTTCTGCACATATATATTAAGTATATTGTGCTGGTAACTTAGACTACTGTAGGTAAAATTTAGGGAGACTGTTCAGTGAATTGAAATCTAGTTCTTCTGGGAAAAAATAAAAATTAAGTCTTCTGAAATGGCATTTCCTGCATTTTGGGAAGATGTTGTTATAAGTGATCCGACCTATAAATTGCCATTAAGGAACTTCATAAAAAGGTCAAGACAGACTATTATGTTGCTAAAAACAGTATGTTTGTGTTTTTTTACTATATTTCCTGAATATTCTGAAAAATCTGGAGAATTTTATAAAAATCGGGAGACCAGGAGATTGCATGAATTTTCGGGAGACTCGGAGACTTTCGAGATTGTTGGAATGTCTGGTATCACACATGCCAGGATGAATTCGGAGTATTAGGGGCTGTTCATATGGAGCTGGGGTGGTCTGGTTAACCAGGATGATTGGTCACAGCTTTGATAAACATCCAAAATGACATTTCAAAGTTGAATTAATTTTGTCTGATTCCAGCAACAATATATAAAGTTCATTCAAACTCTCTTTTATGGTCAGGAAAAAAAGTTGTGACACGATTCATCCCAGCCAGCTAGGCTCATATGAACAGATTAATTAGGTAAGGTATAATTTGTGAAACAGTTGATCATTTAGAATTTGGCTAGTTTAGTTTTTGAACAATACATTTAACAAGTTTTTCGACATCTTTAGAGCGTTTCTTTCCAACTTCTAACACTTCTGCATGGCTAATATCATTCTGGACGTCGTAAGATAACTCAGCGGGGTTTGTTATCAACGAAATTCCCAGATTTTGCATACCACAGTGTGTTGCAACGATCACCTCGTGTGCTGTGCTCATGCCAACTGCGTCTGCACCAACCTGAAATATTTGAGGGATATAACAATGTTAGAAAATGTACAGAGTGACTAGAGTCAAACGTCTATTTACAGCATTGTAGGTATTCTACAATAAGCTGTCGTGGTTTGTGTCTTAACTACCTGAAAAATATATCTCAAACGTGGTGGTCCAGTGTAGGTAGTATTTTACAATGAGCTGTCGTGGTTTGTGTCTTAACTACCTGAAAAAGATATCTCAAACATGGGGGTCTTAAACTATAGGTACTGTACAGTGTACATATATATGTAGTATTCTATGATTAGCTGTTGTGCAGGTTAAACAGTTCAAAGTCTCTTTATCAGGGCTTTATAGCTATTGTTTTTAAACTGTCTTGGAGTACATAAGAGTTATGAAATCATGCACCTTATGTAAGTAGTTGAGTTCTGCGGTGGTTTCATACGAGGGTCCTCCAACGCATGCATAAACTCCTTCTCTTAGAAAAGAAGCAAAGTTTAGTTCCTGGCCAGTTTTCTTGGCTAGTTCACACAACTCTTTACTGTACGAACTGTTCATTGCTGGGAAGCGATCTCCAAACCTTAAAAATTATATAGAAAAGAATGATGGTAAATGATAATGCTGGAGAGTCAGATGGGTTCATTCTCTGCCCAGATTTATATTAGAGATTGATCATCTGTCAAGATGCATGATCTTAATCTTGGATTCCTGCTAACCTTTTATCATTAGGTCCTCTTAGTGGGTTCTGCCCAGCAAGAGCTACAAAATTTATATGATCTTTAATAATCATGACATCACCAACATTGAACGTGGGATTGATTCCTCCAGCGGCATTAGTAACAACCATTGTTTTGACGCCCAGTAAATGCATCACACGGATTGGAACAGTGACCTATTTATATGTCATAAGGTTAAGACGTAGCACAATATGTTTTGCTCAGAACAAAAGTTTGGTGTTTAATTAATTTCCAACCAACTACATATAACTATCATCACCATCATCACCGCTACCATCATCGCATGCATGCACCATCATCATCATCATAGCCACTGTCATCATCATCATTGCCACTGTCATTATCATCATTGCCACTATCATCATCATCATTGCCACTATCATCATAGCCACTATCATCATCATCATTGCCACTGTCATCATCATCATTGCCACTATCATCATCATCATAGCCACTGTCATCATCATCATTGCCACTATCATCATCATCATTGCCACTATCATCATCATCATAGCCACTATCATCATCATCATAGCCACTATCATCATCATCATAGCCACTATGAAAAACTATGCATTCACCATCTTTAACCAGTTTATAGTGTGT
>CACRXK020007431.1:0-22821 GCA_902702795.2 Paramuricea clavata
GGGCAAGCCTGGGCCAAATATGACAGGTACCGCGACCAAATGTCCGAAACAGTCATTAAGCAGAGCTCGGAATTTTCAGTACAAAAGACAACGCTTGCTATAGCTATATTGCCATTTCGCTGTGAAAGCTATACGATGAAGTGTCTGCATGGAAAAACCGCATCTTACAATTTATTGGAAGGAATATATGCGAATGCAGTCGCACATGAAGTTCAAAGACTTTGTTATGGAATCCTGTAATGGTTGTCAAGTCGGTCATCTCAGTCAAAGGCAACATGACTGTCTCGTGATGAACGAAAACGAACGATGGCAAATGTATGGTTTACAAGCGATCGAACGAGTGAATGCTAAGCGTATGGTTTGGTGTGAATTCGCTGAGAGAATGAGAGTACTTAAACTGAGGGTTGAGAGAGATGTACTCGAACATTTACAGCAAATGGAAAAAGATCCAGATTCTACGTTTGTCGACTCATTGATGGAACTACATCAGAACACTGAGAACCACGAACTACAATGTATACTGAACTATTTGTTTCATTGGAGATTAGAAGATCCGCTCGAGTCAGCAGCTGAAGCGTTTTTCTCTTGCCCACCGAGTTACATGTATTCTGTGAAGGCGACGGGTGAACGATTTAAAAGTTTTGAGGCCGATCATAAAATTGCTTATCAAGGATTCCTGGAGAAAAAACTTGTAGAACAGTTTAACAAACAGTCTTAGTTGTAATATTTTTGTCTGTTATTTGTATCAATAAACATGTTTTAAACTTTGAAAATGTTGCGTTGTTATGTGTTGTTAAATCATTAGGTGGCGTGTAGATAATTAAGGGATTAGGCGAACAAAAAATTTGCATAGCTAAGTGTATCCCAATGGATAGATAGGGATATAATTACGTGTTTGGTGTAAGCATAGTTTATTTGATTTTTATGTCAAGGAAACTGTAATGCCTCGGTGGCCGAATTGTATGGCATTGGGGTTTGTCCCAAAATAAGGGGGTTCGAGTCCCTCACATGGCGAAATTTTTATCGAAATGTATAGCAGAGTTATACCCATCTCGAAAGAGATAAGTCGCGTTTAGCAGATATATTTACAACGCAGGTGTGTGCCTTAAAATCGGGCGCAAGGGTTTGCAGGCAAAAATTTAGATTTAAAACACATTTATTTCTTCAAAACGTTTTACAAAATTTAGTACGGTCTACTTCTAAGAGCGTAACGTCTAGGTGTTTTTGTTATTTTTAAAGAGTTCTCATATTCTTGTCTATCTTCTGGGGATAACTTTGCAAGTTTTTCCGGCTTCATTGGAATATATTTTGGTCGGTCGCTCAATATAAAACGTTCATAATCCTCTCTTGCTTCCGGAGTCATTCGTGCTAGGTCACGTTCGGTCCAATCTGCTGGGTCGACCCAATTGTGGAAAAAGTTGCGCTTGAGTTTTGGTCGTTCCTCTTCTGTTGGTGGTGGTGTAAGGAAATTAGGTTCAGGAATAGCAGGCACTTGTGGTGGTATTTCCGCTGATACAGGAATAGGAGGCACTTGCGGTGGTATTTCTTGTGGCATCTCTGTAGGCGCTTGTGGGATACTTTGAGCAGGAAATCCTGGAGAAGAATGTGCCATCTTATCTTTGAATATGAGAAATCGGTTTAGTTGATCAGAATATAATTTGCTTTTTTCCACTGCGCTAAGTTGTGGTGCATCCATGATTTCTTTCATTCTCTGCTCAGCATCATACATGGCATTTAGAAGCGGATGTTGTCGATACGATTGTTTTTTTATAAACCTTGCAATCTCGCCGGGAAGTACGTTTGTCTTAAGTCGATCTTCATCACTCGTTGTTGGTTTTAAATCCAACATCAAATACCCGTGAGGGCGGCTCGTAGCATCTTCATAACTCCTCATAAATTCTTGTACTCTTCCAGGATCTACTTGCCTTGCAAGCATAGAAATTTGCTGTTTATCTCTTGGTGACTTGAACAGCACAATATAATGGGCGTTTAGACTGATATTTCTCATTTCTTTGCCTTGATGGAATATATTTTGAACAATATAGATGATAGATAAATCCCGATGATGACTTCCTTTTGTAAAAAGATCAGCTATACGTTTGTCTTTACTATATTGTGCCATAAGATCATCCAACACGATCAAATTCCGTTGCGATACATCCAAGTAATCTCCGTTGTCGATATCGTCGGGAATGCCTTTATTGAACTCGATCCCAGGCATCGTCCCCAACATATCAAAATATGATGGTTGCCATTGACCATAACACCAGATGATACGTTGGGGAGGTGGACTTATAGTTTTCTGTGCGTTCTCCAGGAGAGATTTCACCCATACCGTCTTGCCGCTTTGTGTACACCCGGCTACGATACACGTAAAAGGATGCTGCAAAACTGCAGATCCATTAGTCGTCATGCGAATGTTGTCGGTCGGTTTTTGATCATGCACTTTTTGTTTGTGTCGATTTAAATTGAACGGTTTAGAGAAATATTTTCCACAGTCCAGTCCAAGTAATGTCTGCATAGTCAAATAACGGTAGAATTGTAGCGGTATAGAAAGCTAATCTTGCATTGAATGGTAGTAATGGTTTGACTCGGCGCAATATTCTAAGTCTTTGATTGATCTTGCTCATCAAGTTCTCGATAAATTCATTCCAAGAGAGATTTTCACTGATCGTGATACCCAAGTATTCCAATGCATGATGCTCTTTCGATCGTAGAATGCTCTTTCGATCGCAGAATGCTCTTTTGATCGTAGATATAGTGATGTCGATGTTAGAGATTGTTTTTAAACGTTGTTTACCAGCAAAGATTATAAATTTCGTCTTGTCATGATTGAGTGTTAGGAGGTTGTAGTTCAGGTAAGTGGAGAGGGATTGAAGATCGGAGTTGAGTTTTGACTGAAGCTCTGAGATATTGTCTGCAGAACAGTATAGAAGTGTATCATCAGCATAGAGTATCGACTTGCAGTGTTTGAGGCATTCAGGTAGGTCATTAATGTAAATTAAAAAGAGAAGAGGTCCGAGAATACTTCCCTGTGGAACACCAACAGTAACTGGTTTAGGCGGAGACATTGCATTGTTGTAATGTGATGTAAACCATTCAAGACCAGAGGTAGAGAATCCAATCGATTTTAATTTTTCCTGCAAGATTGTGTGATCTACCGTGTCGAATGCTTTTCGCAGGTCAATGGAAACGGCGCCCGTAATCTTTTTGTTGTCGAGGTTAACGAGTATTTGTTCAGTAAAGTGAGCCAGGGCAACAGTGGTGGAGAGTAACTTGGAGCGAAAACCGATTCGTTCAGAAGCCAATATCTATTGCTCTTGTAGATAATTGTAAATTTGACGGTGGACTATACGTTCTAATCATTTGCTCAAAGTTGGTAAAATGGTGATGGGTCTATAGTTGTTCGATGACGTTGGATCGCCAGATTTGTAAATGGGGGTAACTTTTCTCCCAAATATCGGGGAATGAATCACAGCGTAGCGAGAGATTAAAGATTTTTGTGAGAGTTGGTGCAATAACGCAAACGGGGTCTTTAAGCAGTTTAGCACTAATCCCATCTATGCCAGTAGCCTTGTTAGTTTTTAATTTGCTCAGTTCCTGAAACACAATAAATTCGTCGACTTCTTCGAACTGGAATGAATGGGGAACGGTAGTGGTAGACGCACGTAACTTTGGTTTGAATTGATCTTTAATTTTATTCGCGAGTTTAGACCCTATAGACGTGAAATAGTCGTTCATGATTGTCACTATAGATCGTGGTTCGTTCACTTGGATGTTTTCAGAAACAATGCACGAAGGAGTAGTTTTAGTTGGATTGCGGGAAGTAATTTCATTGATGGTTTTCCAAAGTTCGCCAGGATTATCTTTATTACTATTGATGAGATTTTGGTTGTAGTTGGATTTGCATATCTTAACTTGTTGATTTATGAAATTTCTGATTTCGCGGTAGGTGTTCCAGT
Organism: Paramuricea clavata; assembly: GCA_902702795.2. Classification (NCBI taxonomy): domain Eukaryota; kingdom Metazoa; phylum Cnidaria; class Anthozoa; order Malacalcyonacea; family Plexauridae; genus Paramuricea; species Paramuricea clavata. The sequence continues at coordinate 3,963 of CACRXK020007431.1, forward strand.
GGTAGTTGGAGTTAGATTTTTGGGCATGTTTTAAATGGAAACCACGTTCTCGCATAAGTTCAAGAAGTTCAGAAGTCATCCATGGCGCTTTCACAGTCGTTTTTACTCTAATTTTGGTTTTAATTGGGGCATGTTTATTGGCAGATTCAGGAAATGTGTCGCACCATTTATTTACGATTTTATTAATGTCGTCTAACGAATCCACGAAAGTCCAATCAGATTTTTCTAAATCATCAACAAAAGTTCTTTTGTCGTAATGCTTATGACAACGATAATTAATGTCTCGATGACATCCGCCTGATTTTTGGACTCCTGCTTGAATCGAGCAATAAAAAAGTGAATGATCGCTGATCGATAACGGGTAAATTCCGCTTGAAACAACACGTGGCTGATTGTTTACGAATATTAAATCTATCATTGATTGTGTGTTTTTAGTGATCCTTGTTGGTGACGCAATGATCTATTCGAGTGAATGAGCACGCGGTAGTATTTGCATGCGTGATCTGACCGTTGAGCCACAGAGTAGAGACATACAGAGACGTAACTAGTGTACCCACTTTTTTGTGCGCATGTTCGGCAAGTTACTAGATGCATGCATCTGATTGGATGATGACCTGATGACGACTCACTTTAAACTTGCTGAGTACGCGCAGTTGATCATTTTCGCCCGGTCGCCTGAAAAAAAGTGGGTACATGATAACGTAATCTTCCGCAGTGTTTACAACGGTCAGTTACGTCTCTACTCTGTGGTTGAGCGTTGTTTGTAGTCGACATTGAAATCACCCAACAATATAATTTCTGCGTTATCTGCAATTTTGGCAAGATTTTGATTTAACTCCCAATAAAATGATTTAGTGGAAATTCAGGTGGTTTATAGGCTGAACAAACAAACATTGATTTCGTACGAGGTCGTTTAATTTTAATCCAACCTGTTTCGATAGATTCACTGCATAAGTCGTTTCGAGTTCGATAAGGTAAACCTTCCCTAACATAAATAGCTGTCCCACCACCAGCTTTATCTTTCCGATCTTGACGCGTGATTAGATAGTTAGGTATGTTGATTTCAGCATTAGTCATGGAAGGTTTAAGCCAAGTTTCAGACTTTAGACATCAAATGGATTCTTACTGATAAATGGATTCTTACTGATTCGTACATAAGATGACTTACTTTGAGTCCCCTTTTTAAACAACTAAGGATTTCAAACACAGGACCAGGATTACTTTCAATATCACCAGATAATCGTAGAAGAATGATAGCAATAAAAGTGTTTATAAACAATCTTGATCCAAGAAGAAAGCACATCGAGTTTCCTAACGGTTTACGTAAATTAATGGTTTTTCTTCGGATGTTTCCATTATAGATGGGTCTTGAGCAAGCGAGTAATTCTGACACGTATAGAATTGAACTGGTACAAGATAGACATTTTCCCTTTGCTTTTTGAGTATTGAACCATTTAAAATCAAATAAATATACAAAACTATTAATGAATTGCGGGAGCACAAAAATCCCAGACTGAACGCCATGACGGCGCGCACGCGCACCTCCATATAATTGTTCATTCTAATTACTATTCTTATATAATTGTTCATCCTAATTAGTATTCGTTTGTACTCGTATTTTGGGCTCTCGTATTTTAAGCACTCGTTGTCGTATTTTATCAGACATAAAACGCTCGACTGCGCCTCGCGTTTTATATCTAATAAAACACTCCTATTTGTGCTCCAAATAGTACTTAATGTTCCGCATTTTACTGTATGTATTCTTGCATATCAAATCTCACCACAAATTCTGCAACACCTCTAGATTGAAGAAGTAAGATGGTACAAAGGGCGTGATTACTTGATGTGGTTCATTCTACAACTTTGTGGTGCAGCAAATACCCAATGGGAGGTGAATGATGTTCAATCTAAAATGTTACAGTATTGAGAGATCAAAACGCTTTTCTTCTTGCACTGAATTCATTGTTTCATGCGGGATATGAGCTCGCATCCTGAGACTGATATATTCTTCGTTGTTGTGTCGAGTGTCACAAATAAAATGAAAAGATCTTGCATATCTTGATATATTGACTGACTACCATTCAGGATGTATTAGAGCAACGACATCAGTGCATTTTTAACCTTTACTGGTACAGCATGTCTTTAGCAAAAGTGTAATAACTGTACGAAAATTTTTGTTGTCGTTCATTTACGCAATCTTATCATTTAATTTGTTGTTTGTCGCGTTTGAAATTTTTTTTTCTTGTTTAGCCTTGATTGCTCATGTAATTTTTGTTGCACCTAAGATTGTTCTCGAATAATAATGAATAATATTATTGGCCATCAAATATTTCAAATTTATAAAATAGCCCATCATTGGCAAATTGTTGCTAAGCTGTCAGATAAATATGTGTACACTCGTTTCTAGTGATTTCGATATTTTCATTTTGTAGTTCAAAGATTTTGTTCCCCTAATGAAAATTATCGAATTCCTTTATCCAGACACCAAGGTAAGATTTTTAATTCGGTTCCTGTAATGATTGTTTCCATTCTGGCGTCTGTGTGGTTTGGAAACTCATTAGAATAACAATTTGACTCATTATCTATTCATAAATCTAGTCGTTCACCGTCACGTGCGTTTTGTATTTTTGCCCAACTAACGAATAGCAATGTCTTAAGAAAGTTACCTATCCATGACTCGAACGATAGGGTAAATTGGAAAATGCTATTGGTGGATTTGGCAAAAATACAATACACACGTGACGGTGAAGGACCAGATTTATGAATAAACGTTGACTAACATATATAATGAGTTATTGTTATTCTAATGATATTAAAGATTACATCTATTCTATTTAAGTGCCTATATCACTTGTGGGAATTTTATGGATTTGGAAAGAGCTTAAAAAGTTCGTCAATAAGTTCTAAAGCTTTTTGGCGTCTACTGGGACAGTAGTCGCCATATGCTGTCCGCAAGAGGTTTAGTTATATGGTTATATCCTTATATATATATAGAGTGGACGGTTCACTTCTGCGAACAGGCTCTTTGATTAGGCTAAAGCCCGCGCATCTACGAAAGTTTCCGAACTGTTTACGATAAATGGTTTTATCAATGCCGGCCGGCCTTGAGATTTCCGACGTTTATGTTATAAAGAACTCCGCGAGTATTTGAAGTAGAAATACGAAAATATCACCAAAAATTCCGCTTGAAAATACTGTAATCCTGTATACTCGAAAACTGTAAAATAGTCATAAAATAAAAACTAGCTATTCTCGAACAATGTAAACTAGCCATACCATACCTATAATATATCAATACATTCGAACAATGTAAACAATGTACGATAATGTATCACTACGATAATGTATCACTAAGCCATACCTTTCGCCGAATATAGCTTTGGCCCCTTTCAACCTATCTTTTTCGTAATATTCTTGTTCGAATCACAATCGAAGACACTATTTAGAGTGTTATTTTCAAGTTTGTATCTACAGATTTGCAACTTTTATTTCGTTATTTCAGAAAATCTAAATTTTACGCGAGAGCCTCGACCTGAAATACAGCTTGACATAATAAAACAATGCGATGTTTACATCCTGGCACTCGGGAAACGTCGTAAATTCTAAAGGTCAAATTACCCTTTCATGTAGCGTGATTTTCACGTGCATCGGGTCTATGGGACGCGCGTGCCAGTAACAACCCGATATTCTGAAAAATTCAAAATAAATATTTCTAGTCCGCCGTATTCAAACGAAACTTTCTACACGAAAGCGCTTGAATACAAGGGATATTTCACTCCTATTGATTTAGTCTGAAGAGTTCAGAAGGTATTCAATTTTTTCTCCATGTGAAGTACAAAATGTCTGGCCAAGCAGCAGGGCTGTAAATGCGTTACTGTGTACCCGTTACATTTGAAGTAATTTTAACGTGTAATTAATTACGTTTTTAGAAAGTAACGAAAAACGTAATTAATTACAAAAGCAAGGAACGTGTTCCTTTTCCAAGGAGCAAATTGAAAATTCCTTTTCTTATTCTGTTAAAAATAAGAAATAAAAAATACAACGTTACGACAAAACTTCAGAAAAATGGTTGAAATAATTTTCAACGAGATCACATGACATGATAGCCTACATGAAGTACTATTTATTGCGAAAGTGGAACCACAATTTGTTCCGAGGCCCAGAGCGCCAAGTATTGGCAAATAAAGTTTTAAGTTTACATGCTTCGATTTGCATGTTAAATGTTTTAATATATAGAAATATCATCTTGATAAATTCTTGCAAATTTCATATTTTATACCGTTTTATTTACAACTATTGTTTAAGATATTGTATTATAATATATTATATAGTAACAATTTGCCGGTAAAGGAATTTGTAATTAATTCCTTTTTTCCGGAGTCATTTTTTCATTATACTTAATTAAATTTTAGAACAAGTAATTGTAATCAGGAATTTATTACATTTTAAAGCAAGTAATTGTAATTGAAATTAATTCCTTTTTAGTGGTAATTTTGCAGCCCTGCCAAGCAGTGAGTAAATATACGAAATATGACGGCGTTTGACTCACCGTTCGAAAGGTTATTTTATCAGGATTTCAACGGGCCGAGATATTTTAATCTTTCCCACTACAAAGTCGGAAATGTAAATATAAACTGGACGGCATTGACATTCTTTGTTTTTGATCCAGCAGACGCCATGTACGCTACAGCGTACCTATTTTTTGACTTAGTGCAATAGTTTTGAGGAAAAAGGCCTTTAAACAACGAAGTGTTCCTGAGTCCCAGCCTCCTGGGGTCTAAACACGGCTATTGAATTTGGCCTTTTTCGAAACTGTCCATTGTGCATAAGAGCGTGGGACTCAGGAACTGTAGGTAGTTTAAAGGCATGCATCTTCGAAATTATTGCACTAAATCAAAAAAGCTTTTGAACTTATTAACTAAATTTTTACGCTCTTTTCAAATCCGTGAAGGTTCCACAAGTGATATATGGGCACTTTAAAGTTGCTCACAGTGTGCGGACGTTTCTCTGATACGGATAGGTCTTCAATGCAGACATCTCCCTTACAGATACGTTTCTGCAATACGGATGTATTGTAATAACGTACAATATAGATGTACAATATATAGATGTCCACAAAGAGAGACTTGGAGCAAGTCTACCATTGCAGTCCAATTTTTTCCGTGGAAACTATAGGATCCATTTGAATTGTGCCATCCTGTCAAAAAAACAAATGTCACTACCAATTTGTTAAAATGAATTGAAATATGAAAGTATAAATGTAAGTAAGAAATATGCAAGTATGTTTTAACACGGACTGTGAGAAGGTAATCAATGATTTTGAACTTGCTTTATCGTGAATGTTCAAGTGTAAACGTTTATCAATTAAAACGATTCAAAACACAACTTAAAATAAACAAATCTCAATTTAAAGATGATGTCCACTCCGTTCTGCGCATCAGTTCTGCTCATAACAAAGGGGACCCCCAGATATAAACATTAGAGACACCTCTCTATAGACCCATTGCACTGACGTCACAAATCCTTAGAGTGTCCTCCAGATGCTTCCTAACAATATCTGTTCGGGTACAACAACCACACACAGCGCATAAATTAACCATTTTAATACAAAATTATTTTGCTTACAAAAGTTATGTTATGCATAGATTGCTAATTTGTCCTCCAGATGCATCGTCACCGGCGCTGTGACGTCATGTGCAATGGGTCTATTGCGGACATCTCCCTAATACGGACAACGGACATCTCTCTGATGCGGACATCTCCCTATACGACAGCCATCTCTTTATTGAGGAGGCCTCTCTAATACAGAAACTTTTTTAATTAACATGGACCCCTCAACTCTCTAGCTGACACTGCAGTAATACGGACAGTTCTCTATAATACGGACAGTGTGGTATTTTATAAACCTCTATAGCAAGGTACCTCAAACATGCTAACCTTTTCATTACGGAGATTATGGTGATCAGCATAAAGTTGCCAACATGAAAACTGACTACAAGTGGGATTCGTATATTCAGCGAGCAGACTTGACGCTCTGAGCTCCATTTATATTTGGAGCGAGAACTAGATTCTAAAACGTGAAGCTATGTTTTTGTCTGCGTGGTTTGCATGGAGTGTGCCAATAATACTCTGGTTTTATGAACTGATAGCTTGTTTAGCAATACGGTCCAATTAGGTGGGAAAACTGTGTTAAAACTTACTTCTTACAGCATTCATAGCTACTGGATATCAATTCCGCCTTCTTGGTGTCCCTTTTCATATAAGCCGAATGACTGAAGTTCTTGCTCTACCTATTCTGCCATCGAGTCAACTGGTTTGCGTCTGTATACTTCTCAAGAAGAAATGTCACTTTCAATCACTTTCAATTGGCGTTTCAAACCGAGAGGCCCTCAGAAATTTCATGTTGTTCAGATGCAAACAAAATTTAGGATTATATATGCGGGTCGATTTTTTATTATACGTTTTGAAGGATACGACAGTGTTTGCTATTACAGGAGTAAACCTTGTAATGAGTGCCTTATAATCGGAAACATGCGCTAACCACTTCCACGAACACTCCTATATAACCACTGTTTTCTCTCTTTTTGTGTAGCCACTTCCTGTACCAGATGTCAACAATCCTTCGTTTATGTTTTCCATGGCTGTTGCTTGTCTTTGGAATGTTATCTCAACCAAGGTATGTATGTATTAGCCTGCGAGGCAGGCTCTGCTTGGGCCTCGCAGGCTACGTCTTTTCCCCGTCATTATAGGATCGCGTAAGCATACAGCGTGCGTTTCGTCAAAAATGACGAATCCCGCACTAACTTATAACTTCAACGCAAATAGAATCGCAATTCATTTACCCTGGGTTTTTTTAGCGTATCCCTAACTCTGATTCTATCCCTAACTTAAATGCCGACTCAAATGTTTGTGATGAATATCACAAGGTCACGCGAAAGAACCAATTTACAATTTGGTATATTGTTTTGGATGGCAAACATTTCATGTATTAATGAATATTGATTCAGGATGGCGTATTATTCATCTATAAATGAAGACATGCGATTAAACTATATTTTCTTTGTTTTCAGGCTCAAGGACAAAGTGTAAGCTTGCCAAAACCACGAGCTATAACAAACCTAATTTCCCATCTTGAGTAAGTAAAGGGTGTTCTTTTTGTCAACCATTTTCTCTAATTTCATTTTCTCTACATCGGGATATCAGCTTGACAACAAACTTGTTAAAACTTGTTTACATATCTGTAACAACTTGCACGTGTGTAGCAGCAACGTATATACTAATTATGTTTGATATAGAAATGTGTTCAAGCATTGTCAACATCCTGGTTCACTGGCTCGCACAGATAGTCACACGGCTCTTCTTATGAATGCCTGTAAGTATCCGGTTTCATTACAAATATTTTAGACGGAATCTCAGTCTTGTTTTAAGTCTAAGCCAAGTCAAAAGTCATCTGGTCCAAGTTAAGTCACAAGTCATTCATTCCGAGTAACAAGTCCAGTCACAAGTCATTCTGTACAGTTGCTTTACCATGAACTAGGGAGTCCCTAGGCTCACCCAACGGCTGGAATCTGAGCCCCGGGAGTCACCCACGACAATTATATGTTAAAGTGCATATGACATTAATTTTTTTATTTTAAATAAAATAACTCTTTAAGCTGTAGAGTAACTTATTTTTCAGTTTCTTGTTTTTATGGTTTGTTCCCAAGATATTTCAGTTTTGTTTGATATGTAAATAAGTATGAATATGTCTGCTAATTTACGACGTCACTTTGGTTGCAAGCTCTTTAACTTTAGTTGAATATCACTGCTATCATCCAAGATGATAATTTCAAACTTCACTCAATGGTAAATGTGATGAAACGCTGGAGAAAAACGTGAACATCAATCTACAGTTTTTAGAGTTAATAGATTTATAACCAGTGTAAGTTGAGCTTGCAACCAAAGTGACGTCATAAATTAGCGGACATGTTCACACTCATTTACATAATAAAACAAATTGAAATATCTCAGGAGCAAACCATAAAAACAAGAAACTGAAAAATAAGTTACACTACAGCTTAAAGAGTTCTTTCATTCAAGAAAATAAGAAATTTCATGTCATATGCACTTTAATGAATGCAAATCTAGCTGAAGCAATCATTGCATGTGCATCACTGAATTTCTAATGCAAGTAATTGTAGAAAAGTTAATTTTCACTTGACATTTATATCTGTACGTTTGACTTGCGTTGGTAACAAGTCATTTCTTGCAAGTCCAAGTCATTTTGTTCGAGTCTAAGTCGCTGCATGCATGACTCGAGTCTACAACTCTGCTTTATGACTCATGTCTGATCACAGAGCACAGCGCGCGACGGTGAAATAACCAGTCAAGGGCTAATCCCAATCTACCCTCTCAATATTCCCTGTCGGAAGAAAGCGGAGTACCCAGAGAAAACCGACGACGACTTTCGTTGGAGCATTGTCTGCAGCGAGAATAGAACCTGCAAGTATGTTTGGTTTTTATCGCATGCCATTTCGGTAAAAAGTACTGAAGAATTTACGCCTTTTAGTATGTAATTTCTTGTTTGGATAATGAACATTTTAGCTCCCAATTAACATACTCGCAAACAAACAAACTTAGGCTTAAATTGAAGCTAAAAAAATTATCTACAGTACAATATTCCCTTATTCTTCAAAAGAGAAAATGCATACATTTTGCGAAAACATTGCCAAGATTTATATAAACCTGCCCGTGCCGAACAAATTTCGGCGGCCATCTTTCTTCTCTTCCACTTTGAATACAGAATATTCCATTTTCACCAACAAAAAATAATTATAAAACAATTAAAAACAATTAATTTATTTAGATCTTCGTCTGAAATTTGTTCAAATCGCTTCATAATGACCGCCGCTGAAAACATCGATCTCGAACCCCCCTCCTAAACATACGTCAGCAGGTGGGTTCGAGATTGAACGCACCTCCTCGTAGCCAATAGGAAAGCCGCTAATACGCTAGGTATGAGATAACAGGTGAAATGTGCTTCTTCCGACGAATATATTTATTATTGCAAAATTTACGATCCTTGCTAATAATATATAATGACTTTTATACAGGCATATATTACTATAGCACTGATAAAATTGTGGTTTATATCGATCGAAAGTTTTGTCACGACAGCCTTAGCATCACGTTATAAATACCAATTAAATTCTATGTTTAAACACAGCAATCTGTATATATGTTGGTATGTATTAATACTTTTGAAAATTTCTTGTTTGTATTTAGATCCAGCTAATACGCTTGGTTTCGTTACTGACTTGTGGTTTGGCAAGAACAGTGCACAAATGGGTAATCAACTACCACCAAGTCATTCCACTCCAATACCTCTGGAACTACTGGATTTGGTCACGTATCCTGCAAAAAGAGGGTGATTAGCATTTTTACATCTTTTGTTACTGGGAGATTAATTGGGAATGTACCTATGCATGGATAACTTGATGGATTGAATTACAAAAGAAACATCCAAATATAGTCCCATGTTGAAAGTCAATTTTTGCTCAAGTTCAACAGCAATATCTCGAATTTATCGCTTCCGCGGTAGCAAGCAATGCATAACCTAGACTTTAGCGGCAATTTATCAGCCTGATGAGCTCCGTTTTATGTGCGAAGGACTACATGCAAAAGATCAATAACAGGACACCGTTCTGGATAAAATAATGGCAATGTGCAGGAGCACAATGCCGATTTAATGATTAACACAAAAATATTAAATTACAAATAAATGTTACAAATTTAGTATTCGTGCATAGCACAGAAAAGGTGTGGTGTTAAAAAACGCCCCATATACAAAAACCGCCAGTAACGTGTATCGTAGGACGCAAAATGAGGCAAGGGAGGGCGGGAGGGAAAGGAAAACTTGTGAGGAGGACTTGAAAACTTGCTGTGTGAAGCCAAAGGTCAATGACCTTGAGCTGTTAACCCTGAACGTTTTTATATAGTAGGCCCAAGATGCACGTGAAGCGTGACATGGAAATTCACTGATGTGTTGCAAAATTCCACGGGAAATAAAACTGGTTGAACGAGTTTCCCTGCCAGGTTCCCTCCACAACCCCATTCCGCGTGCTACCCCGAATCCCTAAATATTCCAACAAAATTCCCACGGAAGCAATAAATTGATTATTCGCTGAAGCAAATAACTCCTTTATTCCTAATTATAATCCGACTATATAGAAGTGTTGAATAGTGTGAGTTCATTGCTGGCTTCAAATCCAGTATTATTTTCTGAATTAATTCATAACACAGAATAAGTTCTGTATTATGAACATAAAGTTGCCTTGTTTAGACTTTAGTAAACTTAAAGGACATTGGCAATAAAAAAATTGTCTCATTCAAAAGAACTCTTAAAATTATAGATTAAACTCTATTACCGATTTGTCATATCTTGCTTTGTTCTCGAAATATTAGACTGGAATTAATGAGCCTGTCCGCCATCTTGGACGATAATTCTTGATCTCATTAACTATCGTTTTGATGACGTCAGGAGTTGGGTTAACCATATATAAAACTACTCTAAAATGATCGAGTAACAGTCCAAAATTGTTTAAAATGTTTTTAATTATTTCTAAATTCAGACAGCAACCAGAAGCGAAGTTTTGGACCCATATTGATCGCTTACTCTCAAGATAAAAATTAGCTTGACCCCTCTCTTGACGTAACATGCATATCCTCAATAATCCAAGATGGCGAACATCTCACTTTTTTCAGTCGAAATAATTTGGTATATACAATATGTAATAGAGTTTAACATATATAGTTTTAAGAGTTCTAAATCAAATGAACTAAACTAATTTTTTTATTGCCAATGTCCTTTAACGTTGATAGTACAGTGCTGGAGATTTACTATGAACATATGTGAATTAGCATAAGGGACGGACTACCCATCCCCCACTTCACTTTTCTAATGCATGGTCCGCCCCTAACCAATTGTTGTTCATGGTTATGTTGCAAATGATTCATGCATATTTTTTATAGATTAATCATCTATATTGGAAGTCTCATTAAAGGGAGGATTCCTAACACGACGTTATCTTATGTGTTATTGGAAACATACAGTCGATTGTTGGCTGAGAACGATATCGGTGGCATTAGAAATGTTGTAGGTAATGTATGCGATAATAAAGCAAGATTTTCTTGGCATCTCACTCGATTGAATATTAGTTGAAGGGTACTTTGCTCACTTAGGTGTGGTCACTCGTGTGTACTTTTAGAACAGATCTAATTTTAAAGTTTCTGAAACGTTCTCTGATCGTAAATTTTTATTTAAAACACGAGCTTTCGACTGCCAGTCTGCAGTCTTCGACAGGTAAAGTGATATTAAATCATATAAACTATTCTACGGATGTAACTACAAGGACAGTGGTTTACAATTACAATTATAATGACATGCAAGAAACAATGAGTAGTTCCGCCTACGTAAACTGTAGTGAAACGAGTATACTTATAAATATAAAGACTGGCAGTCGAAAGCTCGTGTTTTAAATAAAAATTTAAAGACTGGCAGTCGAAAGCTCGTGTTTTAAATAAAAAGTTACTATGAGAGAACGTTTCAGAAACTTTATTATGAATCCTGGTCGCGCATCTAGCATTTTTAAGATCTAATTTTGTCTTCTCGTTGTAAGAAATAAATCGCATTTCAATGCTATTTTCAACTTGGAATCGTTTTGTTTTTAGATTAAAATTTGTATGGGAGGGGCGAATTTGATAGGGGGGGGGGGCGATATTCCTAGGACATCTCGCCCTCCGCACCCTAGCAATATTTCAGGGATTTAAGAGACAGAACCGTATCTCGCTATTGATTACATTTTGTCACATACGGACAGAAAGTACAGGCTGTAGCGATCAAGGGTGACGGCCACACTGATTGCTATAGAAACGCTCGGTTTGTTATTAAGTACAGGGAAGGTAATAACAAAGTAACAAAGCATAAACATCAGCATCCTGCCCAACTGTTGTTTTGTTCATCGATCTTTGAATGAAGATAACGCATTCAGATATAGTGACGTCTCGTATAGATTTCAGACAGGTTGTCATACAATCACAACGGCAGCTTACAAGACGGTACCTTTGGAGCATTATGGCTTTAGAACGCCGCGAAACGGAATTTACAACCTAGTTGAGTGGGAGAGCCCTCGGACTTTATCAATTGAAGAGTTTGCTTGCTACTTTCATACAAAATCAACTCAAAATATACAAGAATTATTGTTACTGGACGAATATTCTCACGAAATTTGAAGAAATGAAGCAGCTACATTGTTAACGAAAGCGTACAGAGGTTAGTTTTAAAATACCTTGAGGCCACTTCCATAATTATGAATTAAAATAACATATCGAGTCCTTGTTTATAATTTGGATTAAAAATATTTCATTGTCACTTGTCTTCCTACTTTAAAACATATAAAACTTCTCGACAAGTCGCCTAGGAATGCTTTTAACAAAATTGACATTTAAAACTGTTCCTTATTAAATTCGTATAATTATAAAAGTAGCCTTAAGGTATTTTAAAACTATAAACCTCATAACGCTTTCGTTCACAATGTAGCTGCTTCATTTCTTCAAGTTTCCTGAGAATATTCGTCCAGTAAACAGTAATTCTTGTATATTTTACAGTAAGTTGATTTTGTATGAAAATAGCAAACGAGGCTATTAACGAGCTCGTGTTGATAAACAAAGTCTAACCTCTGTACGCTTTCGTTCACAATGTAGCTGCTTCATTTCTTCAAATTTCGTGAGAATATTGGTCCAGTAACAATAATTCTTGTATATTTTGAGTTGATTTTGTATGAAAGTAGCAAAACGAGCTCTTGTTGATAAACAAAGTCTGAGGCTCTCCACTCCTTCAGAGTTGTAAATCCCGTTTCGCGGCGTTATAAAGCCATAATACTCCAAATTTTTTGCTCAACATTCGTCTTGTATGCTTCTATCGTTGTGATTGTAAAATTGGCCCGATCGGAAACGTAGCCAAGGCAAAAAACGCGAAAAACTACCGTCTGTAATACAAATCTATACAAAAGTGGGGCCCCAGAATCGGGTGGCGGCCGGTGACTTCCGGCTTCACTTTTGTATATTATAGATGCGTTATCCAGTCTTATTTCAGATCAGTGGCCTTGTCAAGTATAATTTATTTGTTTTATGGTGTCAGTGTTGAGTACAGTGTTCCACATTAAACCTCACTGACCTCACATATAGAAGAGCTTCCTTATCCACGGGTGGTACCCACATATATTGCATGTTGTACTTCCGGCACGATAACCACGTAGTTTATCGCACTACTGGACTTGATCAACCATAATTCTTTTCCTAGGCGCTGTTCTTCCTCATGTGTTCAAAAACAAAGCTTGGGGAATCTTACACAACTTACTAGAGATGTTCAGTTATAGACTGCCGCTTATTCCTCAAAACTACCGTGTGCATCTTATTTCTCATATACATTCTATTGCTGCAATACCACACACCGATCAAAACTACCAACTCCATTTATGGTAAGTATAGACTGTGGATTTTATCTGAAACTAAATTAACTCATTTATATTGTTGATAAGTCTATCCATAGTCTATCGAAGGGAAAATGACTGTGAAACTCATTAAAATAACAGTATAACTAATTATCTATAGATGTTAGTCAACATTTATTCATAAATCTGGTCCTTCACCGTCACGTGCGTATTGTATTTTTGTAACCAAGTAACCAATAGCGATGTTTTGAGAAAGTTACCTATCCGTCACTCGAACAATAGGGTAAATTTTTGAAATTGCTATTCTTTGTTTGCAATCACGTGACGTTTCATCCAAATAACGGGCAATCAAACTTTCTCCTATCAGAATGGTTGTAGCAGGAAAAACTGAACGGTATTAAATTCATCTTTTGAGTCTTAAAATGTCTCTAAACTCGATCAATACATTAAATAGCCGGTTTTGTTATACCTGCCCGCCAACTGAAATCACAAAATTATGTCATTGCATGCAAACAAAGAATTGGTGGATTTGGAAAAAATACAATACACACGTGACGGTGAAGGACCGTATTTATGAACAAACGTGGACTGATATAGATAATGAGTTATATTGTTATTCTGATAAGTGTCAGACCCATCTTCACTTTGATAGGCTAGGGTCTATCAATTGAAGACTGTCCTCCCTACATAAATGTCCAGTAAGGGCCATCTCTTACCCGTATACACTCAAACAAGTACCTCTAGAAATCCAGGATTCTGATTGGCTACAACAACCAACGAGCATTACGTAACGGCCCAGGGTTGAGGAGAAAGGTGGCGGCAAATTTTGTTTTACAACGTGAGAGTATACCTTAAGGGGTTGTTTATATGGTCCCGCTTACCCGGGATTCGATGAAGTGTGAACTATTTTGAGCTGTTGAAATGAGGTTCATTATCTGACAAAATTGCTTGTTACAAATTGTATGAAATTCCATGTTTTCGACAAAATACAAATGTTGTTGAATGCTATTAATCGTCTTCTTCCACTGCATAACTTCTAGCGCGTTCCTAATTTCGTTTCAACAATATTTAAAGTTATCTAACTTTTCTTTAGGGCTGAAAAACGTATTTCAGTTGCTCAAAATGATTCACACTTCATTGAATCTTGCTTAAGCGGGATCATATAAACAGCCCCCAACTGAACTAACTTCTATAATAACTTTATCCATGCACTCTATATGAATATACTACCAGTTCTTAATGGTTCAGTATTTTAATCACCTTAATTGCATGCATTTTTTTGCTGTTAACTATACTTCTCATTTATGTGAAAAATATCCACATTATTTAGCCTGGAGAGCACAGCATTCCGTTTAATCCAAGGTCTTGAAAACCATGTTGTTGAATCATACTTCACAAAACATGAAGCAAATGTGGTAGGTTAATTCATACGATAATTTTTCGTTGCCTCCCTCCAAGTACAAGTATAGGGGAGCGAATGAGGCTGTAGTTGTACTTTTAGCGGAATTTTTAAGGATATTTCTGGAATTTGAAAAACGTATTTTTATTGTAGAACTGTTATAGTAAAAGTTTAATTTCTATAAACTAAATTAAGGTGTTTATGACAAGAAATTTTCAAAATCGAGTTTATTCTATCAGATTAAAATTTGGCTTTTTCTGATCATCTTGATACCCACTTTCTGGAAAAAGTTATTGTTTAATTTGGGGTTTCAAAATGCATGGTGCTCGCGAAAAAGGCCACTGCCATAACTGCCACGCGTGACGTGATATCGATGGGACATCTAAGGTGGGAACCATTTAAGCTGTTGTGGTGTCCCTGCCTTTTTGTTGTTGTCAACTGTATGTTGTTGCATGTCATCTTTTTGTCCAACTGTATGTTGTTGCATGTCATCTTTTTGGGAGGCTCGGCGTATTTTCTGCGTTTCGATAAGCCCCGTCTAGGTCTATACCAAGTTTTTAAGCAATTTTCCATATCGCCCAATGTTGGGCTCATAAAATTCAAGCATATTAAATGAATGTATGATTCTAAAATTAAACCATCCTAGGTTTAACGTTGAACCATCCTACGTTGCGCTGAAGCTTTCGCGTTTTGGGGTTGGACAGAAATGGTTGGGTGTACGTGTTGTTTGATTGGGTAATTATAGGCGAAGCTAAATAAATAAAACCACACATTCGTATACTGCTTATATGATCTGGCCGCGTCTGGACTTCGGTGGCGCACTCGTCAAAAGTCAAATTTGTGGCTTCGGTGAGACCGTGGGTTCGACTCTCGATTCTGACTCATGTGAAACAGTAAGTGAACGCCATAGTAGAGTTCACTGGTCAACGCCTCGCCAAAAGTCGTGGGTTTTCTCCGGGTGCTCAGGTTTCTTTCCGCAGGGAAAGTTGACAGGGTGGGTTAGGATAAACACAGTTAGGAAAGTAATATCTCAATTGTTGTAAAGATAAATAGTCTAGGCCAAGTAAGTAACATGAGCGTAATCGGTCACTACATGATAATGATGATGTAATCATGGTCACTGCATGATGTAATCATGGTCACTGCATGATGTAATCATGGTCACTGCATGATGTAATCATGGTCACTGCATGATGTTTTCGGTCACTGCATGAAAAGCCCCAATGGAGAGTGAGCTGAATAATAATGTAATGCAATGCAATGTAATGCAATGCAAATGCAAATGCAAATGCAAATGCAAATGCAAATGCAAATGCTAATGCAAATGCAAATGCAAATGATATGGAAATGGCAATGGAAATGAACGACTCGAAGTCGACGCCATTTTCACAAACCGCTTGGGATGCAATCAACACGAAAACGCATCAAGAAAGTTGAAAAACTGATCATTGAAAATTTCGTGTTATTAGCACTTTTAAATTTGGTTGGGAAACTGCTATAATTGCTGAATCTTCAATTTTAATGATCTAAAACTCTATTTAGCAACTCTAATCTATGATTATCGATGATTATTTTAGCTTGTGTCTTCAGAATCTGAAGAGTTGAACCGTATATTTGTACTGAACATTGCAAGAGCGATGCACATTTCAGGTTTGTGTTGTTACATTTTCATCATATACCTTCTTGCTGAAAGTAACCGAAAAACCTGACATGGCAACAGTCAATGACATACACTGTTCTTTTCATCACAAGTGAAGAAAACGTCAATATTTTTTGTCCGTACTTATGCGGCTTAAGCATAGATATCTTATGTACACTAGATAGTGCATATAATTATTCTGCAATTCAAAAATTGAAGCCATGATTGCAGTCTCAGGTCGTTCCCATAAAATGAGAAGATTCGTATGTTTTCTATTTTTTAAACAGGGAACTTAAACATTAAGTTAACCCTATTCCAAATACATTTTTAAACTATTCGAATGATGAAAGTTATTGTTGTTTTTAAGCGTTTATTACTAAGTGGGAACGACCAACATGGCCGCCATTTATTCAAATGGAGTAACCGCTGGAATATTCTTGGCTTCAATTTTACTAAAAGAGATGCGCTATCTAGTGTATCTAAGATATCTATGGGCTTAAGCTTGCTTTTTCGTACTGGGAAGGTTCAGTAATATGCGATAAAGGAGAGCTGAAAACGCACGCGTGTCACATTATCTCAATGGGTATAACATAGCCAGTATTTCTAAATTGAGAAATACGGGCGATCTCAACACGGATGATCATCTGAGCCATCCGGTAGTGCCTTAATTTGAACCCTAATCTAAGCCCGACTATATATAACCTCTAACCTTAATCTAATCTTAATCTGACCCTAATCTAACCTTACGCTGACCCTAATCTGATCCTGACGACCTTTTTTAAATCTATTATGCTGTAGTACAGTCTGTGAAAATTCGTGTCGACCCCCACCAGCGCTACCCAGATCTGGGTAGTTGATTCTGATTGGTCACGACTGAACTTAATCGATTCTGATTGGCTGGACTTAAATATCAACGAAACTTAGACTTTGATTTTCAAAATATGATAAATCGTTTGCACAGTGTCTTTCATCTATTGTGTACTACTAACCTTCTGACGAAGGGGCAAGGGCCACCTTCGCTTGAAACGTGAAGTGTTTCTATTACGTTATTTCATCAAATTTTCAGGAACAGAGCAGCACTCGTCTCAGTGGTACGAGTCTATATTTAAAACCATTGTGGAAAAGACGCCAATGAAGTATGTATTAGTTTCTAAATATATTTGCTCGCTGAACCTAAACTTTATCCACTATCATGCGTTATATAATTTTCTGTTTAATTCAATTTTCTATTCCATTTTATTCTATTATATATTATTGTATTGTACTTTATTCAGCGTATAGTTGTGTTGTGTTGTGTTGTGTTTTGTTGTGTTGTGTTGTGTTCTAATATACTGTATTAGCCTCTCTTTTACAAACAGAGCCTGACACAAATCTTAATGCGGTCGCAACAATCTAATTATAATTCAAAATGCGAATTATAGTATAATCTAATTAGCACTAACCAATCAAAAGACAGATTAACATTTTTTGGTCTGATCGACCAATCATGTGGAAAGCCGGATTTGGACTTTTTTTACATGCGCCCAGACCACCACCCGCATTTAAGGAAGGAAAACATAGCCTGCACGCTGGTCGTATACAGCAGTTTTTCTCGCAGTACCGCAGGCTCGCATTTTCAGCGGACTTGTGAAAAATTGAAACTTTTGCATTTTGCACAGAACTGTCCACTTTCTGTAAGATGCCCGCTGACAATACGAGCCCGCACGAGTTGGAGAAATTTTGCTAAGTTTGACGAACGTGCTGATACTCATGGTAATACTGTACAATAGTATTTTTGAGCGACCGTGTTGTATTGAACACGAACCGCAAGCGAGTAAACAACATAATATAAAATGTGTCAATTCCTTTGCAAACTAGTTACATGCACTGGTTGTTGTAAAAGACTATGTGTTTGTAACTAATTGACTTTTTAATTAGAATAGATGCTATAACTATAAGCTCGTTAGTTATTCATAGACTAATTACGTTGCAGTGCTGATTTTCATTGATTTGTATACGCATGCATTACACTAAACCTGTCCTAATTTATTTTTATTTTAATACAGCTGGTCAAAGCACACTCTAGAACATTTTCCATACTCTATACAACAATTCTTTACACAACATACCGCTCCAATGGAAAGTAAACCTGCTTTAAAACAGAGAGTTGAACAAGAATATAACAAGTTTAAAAGTAAGTATTTAAATTGGAACTATATCTAATTAACATAGTGCGTTTGCACTGGTCTCTTGCATTGGGCTATTCCATTTAATATCCGTACCCCCCCCCCCCTGTCGAGGATCCCTGGAATTCTTCAGGGGTAAAGGGTTTTGAGCTTGGAATTCTTCAGG
>CACRXK020007432.1:0-22821 GCA_902702795.2 Paramuricea clavata
CCCATTCAACATTTGGTTCCGCTTGAAATAAGCTGGAAGAACATGACATAGATGACTCGATAGGTAGTTTAGTTTAGTTTTGTTCTGTTTTGTGCACCGAGGGTGAACAACGCCGGGAGTGTAAATGACGTCAATTGTTATTGCGCAATTTCGCGCGCTTTGTGAACACGTGACACTAAGTTAGGAACGCTTTTTGGAAAAGTTCGACAATCGACAGAACGACAACAATGTTTGAATTTTATTTTGTATATTTTTATTTATATTAAAGCGTTTAAATTGTACGAGTATACGACATTAATTACACCGATGCACATTTAAATATTATATATGTCTACATGAGTTTGCTTCGTTTTTAAGAAACATGGTTTATATATACGCATTGATATTTAAAACACCGCAGTCCATGCATTTAAATATATATGTCTTCATTAGTTTGCTTCGTTTTTAAGAAACACGCTTAGTTATATAAATACATTGATATTTTGATATTTAAAACATTACTCCGTGAATTTAAATATATAGGCTACGTATTGATATTTAAAACACCAGTCCGTGCATTTATATATGACATATGACTTCATGAGTTTGCTTCGTTTTTAAGAAACACGGTATAGGCTACGCACTGATATTTAAAATACCAGTCCGTGCATTTAAATATGATATATGACTTCATGAGTTTGCTTCGTTTTTAAGAAACACGGTTTATATAAACGCATTGATATTTATTAAAACACCAGTCCGTGCATTTAAATATGATACTATGTCTTCATGAGTTCGCTTCGTTTTTAAGAAACACGATTTATATACTGGGTGTCCCAAAAAAACTATACCCTGTTTGATTTCATGTACCGTAAAACCTATTACAGCTATTTCACTAAAATAAAAAGCATTGTATTCACAAAGGTTAACTTAGATTTCGATATATAACATTTACATTTTCGTGCCATATTCACACAGCTATTAGCCTATTAACGTTTCAAAGGTGACTGACATTTCTGAAATGTTAAAAATTAGCATAAAACAGCATATCAAATTCCAATTTACTTTTTGATAATTTTTATTCTAGCTAAAAGAATGCCTTCATGAAATTATGTACAAAAGAATGGACTAATATGAGTTTACTCATCAGGAAAAGCGTGTCGATACAAATCCAAACTCGTTGTTGTCTTTTGTTAACTTAAGGCTAATCATAGGCTAATCGACATGCAATGTTTATTTCATTGCCAATTTGATTCCCAAGAGACGTCATATGGAACTTTCGTTTAATGTGAATTATTACTTTGTTTTATACCTAAGAATCAATCTTTAAGTGTAATTTTTAAAGTAAATTTGCAAGGGAATGATCCAAAATTAAAGATAAAATCACTGAAGTTAAAAAGATTCCATGTAAAGTGAAAACTGCTTTCAATTTAGTTTCAGTGATGCGGCGATTTTTGTTGTTTCTTCGCCAATTTCAAAAACTCCTCGCAACTTCAAACACTTGTATTTCTGTCAATACCGCACGGAAAATCAAATGTTATATATCAAAATCTATAAGTTTATTATTTGTGAATACAATGGTTTTTATTTTAGTGAAATAGCTTTTATAGCTTTTACGTTACATGAAATCAAAGAGGGTATAGTTTTTTTTGGGACACCCGGTATACGCACTGATATTTAAAACACCATGAGTCCGTGCATTTAAATATGATATGAGTTTGCTTCGCTTTTAAGAATCACGGTTTATATACATACGAATTGATATTTAAAACACACAAAACTCTGCCCCACTAAATATGATACATATACGCACCATGCATGATCAGTATTTAAAACACACTCAGTTGGTGCAAATATATGCATAATATACTTCATCAGTGAATGAAAATGCACAATGCAAAATGTAACTATATTAAAATTTAAGTCCGACATTACATAGTAACCAGTTTATCAAAGAAGACAAAAATATATACAAGACAACCTCACATGTGGAATCTGTTTACTTACGCACAGCCTCGTGATGCAGCAGGCACGGATTTTTTTCGGGGGGGGGGAAGTGCCCCCAGAAATACTTTGCACCCCTCCCCCCCAGAGGCATTTGGCACCGCCCCTAAAAAGTTTTTGCACCCCTCAAATTATACATATTTTGATTTGATATTTTCCTATTTGGTTATTCTTATTACTAAATTTATAAAATTACTAATATTATGGTCTCAGATGCCGCCATGCAAGCCTAGAAAAAAAGTTTTGTTAAACATTTTCCTTGACCTTTCTGGACGTTGCCACCAGGCCCCGGTCAAAGCAAGCAGCAGCCCCCCCCCCCCCCATATTTATCCCCCCGCCCGATGTGATGCAGTACAAGTACAAATACAAATACAAAGCATTGTTAATTAAGGCATTAAATCCTAAAACATAATTAAACGATACGGCACATTTAAGATTTTAATATCGTATTATGCCGCGTTTATACTGCTTGGCGCGCATTCGCTGCGTTATATTAATTTATATACCTATGTTATATACACAGATTTATTTCTAATAAATCAACACTATATGATAAATACAATTCACAAAGTGCAGACACCTTTTTATAAAATAAACCTTTAAAAGCATGTCATTGTCATTGCAGACCAGAGGCAAAAAGCACAGCCCCATGCCAAGTTTAAGCAATCGTGAGATTATATGCATGGAAAAAATATGGAAATTATGTTAAAAGCACCCCGTATAATGCTCGAACCACTTCGTACAGTATAATGGCAAACACACCGTGTGTATAATGGCGAAAGCACCACGTATAATGCTCGAACCACTGCGTATAATAGCGAAAGCACCGCGTATAACGCGTATCGACAAAATGCCGTTTGATCACTTACGCCAGCTATGGCTTTCCACTTTGGAAATTATGGGTTTCCCGCAAAAATTGCCTGGTGCATAGGAAGTAAAATTTCCGTTTCGTATAAATGAATTGTTTGGAAGTGTTATAGCCCTGTCATGAATGTCGCCAATCAGAATGACTATGTTTATTGGATACGATACAAACATATTGAGCTATAAAGTATAAATTCTACTCTGTAACTGTAAGTGGGCAATGCTATAGACCCTCAAATTTTGTTATTTTATCTAACATGGAACTCCTAGAAACATGTCTATCCTCATCAGGAATGCTAACGCACACTCATGACTGATAGATCCAATACGATAATCGATCTAACAGGAAGGTTTAGGCGCGCACTTGCCGCTCATTGGCGAATGACATGCACCTCTTTTACAAGTTTCTATGCATTCGTAAAATTCGTCACTACTATACATACAACAACATGCAGTATTTTTAAGCTATACTGCAGTATTTTTAAGGAACAAAAATTCTGTGTATATTTACCTCCGCCAGGAGGTTATGTAATCATCTGGGTTTGTATGTGTGTGTGTGTGTGTATGTGCGTGTGTGTGTTTGTCTGCGAGCACGATAACTCAAGAAATACCAAACATGTCCGTACGAAATTTTGTGAGTGCATTTCCCATCGGCTAAGGAAGAACTGATTAAAATTTGGTTCAATTTGGTTAAAAATTGAATGAGAAATAACAAACGTTTGTCTTGCTTTTCCCGCGGTCAATTAAATCAAACTTTATACTGAATGCGTAATTAGGACGTGCATAATATATGCACCAGCCATTCAAATTCTAATAACAATAGATTACTTCAATATTTTGCGCGTCTCTGAGTGCCCTCTAGTTACACATGCGTTTGTTTGCATACTTTGCAAACTGCAGGCGACATAACACATCTTATTATACATCACAAACTTTTCATGCGTCTTGTTTGTATTACGTCAGTTGTAGGCTATTACAGTTGTAAACCCTGGCTATACGCTACTGACGTCATTCACTTCCTATCTAACATACTGTTACCATCAACTGACAGCAAATTGCTTAACTATCATATACCAGTCATTGCATGCTTTTCACCGGCTGCGAAACGTTCTCCTGCAGTCATAAGCCGTGAGCTAGTGCCCTCAAACGTTTAGTTTCACTGTATACCTCGCTAAGCCAAAAATACTTATATATTTTTAAGATTTAAAACGCTGAATCTAATTCTAAAAAGTTCTTGTCGATAAACCCTGCAGTCTTTTTGTAAATTGCGATAAAAATGTTAAAATTTACGACTTTCGCAATAACATTTTTACTATATATGCCACACCTCAAAATGCGTACTTTCGGAAGCATTCACTCGCGCGCCATAGTGAAAATTATACAGGATCGGTCACTTCCGCCTAATCTTGAGATATGTGAATTCAGATTTGATGTAATTGCGACCGAACGTATTTTCTGGCTTTGTAGATACCTAGCAACACCAGCCACCAGGCATTCTTTCAAGATTATGAACTTTTAAAGTGTAGACAATTTCATCTTTTAATATGGCGTGTAATGAACAACAAATTAAAGAAACTTCAAGTTTATAGTAACAAAAATAGATTTTTAGATGGTAAACCAAAAACTATCAAATACTAATAAACAATATTTAAAGCACACTATAGTTTTCTTTTCGTGTAAAACTACACAATCACCACAAACCACTGCCTCGTCATGAAAGTTATTGAAATTGTCAATTTATCTTCATTCATATCTCATTGTTCTCAGAATTGCTGCGTTGGTTCAGTGCATTTCAAATTTTTGCTTTAAAACAAAAGCATCTTTTTGTTTGAGAAGCCTTTTTCCATTTGCAGCCAACAAATTTTATAAAGATGCTGTCGTCTGTCTGGTACAAGGGTTGAAAAAGTATAAAAAAACAATAGAAAGGATGTTACAGTACCTGTTCTGTATCAGTGAAAATTGATGCATTTCTTAGCTCATTCCCATAGGAATGACCTAGGAAATGCATCAATTTTCACTGATAGTGTGATAGTATATAAATGTATAGATTAGAGAGTTACTATAATTATGAGGTGTGAAATCTGCCAAAATTTATATATTCAATTATGCCATTGGAAATTACATTTATGAAGTTCAGTTATGCTATAATTATGATATTCGATATTATGATATTCGAATTTCATTCGGCGTGAAACAGTCATTAATATTGAAATTTCATTCGGCGTGAAACAGTCATTACTGAAATAGTCATTCGGCATGGCACTCAGAAACCAAAATTTGACTTCCGGTGTAGCGGGAAAAGCATGCAGAGAATTATAATTTCAACATGGCCGAAGGCGAATGCAATTTAAGTCAACAGACGAGTGTGCTGTTTCTTTGTTGCAAGAAGCAACAAGAATGATCAGAGAATATCCTGGATCATCAAATGATGTTTCTTCAGCACAATTAAAGGGTAATGGCAATAACAAATTTTATTGCTTTATCGGAAAGAGTATGAAAAAATAAGTCGATTGGCCGTTTACTGCTCTATTCTATCTCATCTGGTTTCGAAGTTATACGCAAAAATGTGCAAAATATAAATTGCTGATTCAGCACAACGTGTGACGTCATTGGTAGGGTAAGCATGTTTAATGAATAGTAAACTGAAGCATAGCTCAGTTATTATTGGCTCAAATCAAATGACATTTTGCATACAGATAGTACATGATGAGACGCATGGGAAAATACTTCTAATTTTGTTGTCAAGGCAACGCAGTCGTTCCCAGGACCCTTACACTGATTTTGAATAACTAGTTGCATTTATCTATGTGTATGTCATTTTCGAATTATTATCATGCAAGTAAACTTTTGGCATGCATAGGTATGGTACACATACTTCTGACATTATTTTGTTCTTATAAGTAACATGAATAAAGCTGTTTTATAAAATTGGCGCAAGAGGCCTGGGAACGACATTGTTACCTTGGCAACAAAATTAGAAGTGTTTTTCAATGCGTCTCATCATGTACAATCAGTATCCAAAATTTCATTTGATTTGGTCCCATAATAACTGAGCTATGCTTCAGTTTAGTATTCATTAAACATACTTACCCTACCAATGACGTCACACGTTGTGCTGAATTGGCAATTTATATTTTGCACATTTTTGCGTATAACTTCGGAACTAGATGAGATAGAATAGAGCAGTAAACGGCCAATCGGCTTATTTTTTCATGCTCGTTCAGATAAAGCAATAAAAATTTTTATTGCCATTACCCTTTAAGTTGCAAATCCAAATGTAATTTCTCAAAGCGAATCGCATGCTACTACATCACCTGGCGACACTGCCGTCAATACATCAAATTCAGAAAGAGTGTTGGGGAATTTTAGAAATCTTTTTGGGCTGTATGGGCATACTGGTTGCCGATGTCTAAGTTCCTCAACACAGTTGTTTCCAAATGAATACGTTTACTGGGACAACACTTATATTTCTGTCTTGTTGCCTTACTTTGTCTTCGACTTCGGTCATGGTGGAATTACAACTTCCCGCTAAACCGGAAGTCCAGTTTTGGTTTCTGAGTGCCATGCCAAACCGGAAGTCGAATTTTGGTTTCTGAGTGCCATGCCGAATGATTGTTTCACGACAAATGAAATTTCAATAATTTATGACTGTTTCATGCCAAATGAATTCGAATAACATAATATCAAATATCATAATAGTATAACTGAACTTCTTAAATGCAATTTCCAAATGCATAATTGAATATATGAATTTTGGCGGATATCACACATCATAACTGTATGTTAATTAATGTAACAAATGTTGCCTGGCAAATGCATTTTTAGCCAGTCTGGGGCACTTGGTTTTCAAAAATATTTTGGGGAGCATTGTCTCCTTTACAGCTGCTCTTTGTGTCGAGGATTCTCCCCATGAAGAGTTGCTCATTTGAGGACAACATTCCATTCCTTTTGTCTCGTGTATCAATATCACAAAAGTTCTCTGCTTTCCATATTTTCACATTGGCATAATTCTGTGCATTGTAAATCCGCTTTCCATAGCGGGATTTTGAGGTCGGCACCTAGCTCCCCTGAAATAGTTTTGCACCTCCCCTGAGAATTTTTGCACCTCTCCTGAAACGTCATATGCACCTCCCCTTGAAGTTTCAATGATAGATGAAACTAAAAATTTGACATTTTTTGGTTGTTCAGGGTCTACACTTGGTAAGAAAGTTTTCCTTCAAAATTGAAACAGTGATAACCATTCATCTCTATCAAGTACCCTTTTAATAATCTATCAAGTACACCAGATTGGCTAAAAATGAATATCCCATGCAACATTTGTTATGTCACTCTATAATATATACATTTATGCACTATCACACTATGAATAAAGATGGATGCACTTATAGTCGCATTTTTGAGCTTATTCCTACAAATTTCCCTCTGCATTTCTCCTTTAGTCTAAATTTTGGTCCCGTGGTCTGACACTTTTTCCACCCCCTGTACATGGGAGACCCAAAGACCTGCTCCATCTGGAGTTGACAGCATCTTTATAGAATGGTGTGCTCGAGTGAGCAGCTGCTCATGGGAAGAAATCTCAACACAAAGAGCAGCTATGAAAGAGACAATGCCCAGAATATTTTGAAAAAATCAAGTGCCCCAGATTGGCTAAAAATGAATATCCCATGCAACATTTGTTATGTCATATGTTATATGTTATAGTTATGTTATAGTTGCATTTTTGAGCTTATTCCTACAGAACAGGTAACATTCTTTCTATTGGTTACAATTTCCCCTCTGAAATTCTCCTTTTGTCTAAATTTTTGGTCCTGAGGTCTGATACTTTTTCCAACGCCTGTACATGGCCCACATGGGGGACTCAGGGGCCTGCTCCAGAGCACACAGCATCTTTATAAAATTTGTTAAGTTGTGAAATTGTGAATGCAAAAAGCTTGTCAAACAAAAACATGCTCATGTTTTAAAGCAAATCTGAAATGCACTGAACCAATTCTGAGAACAATGAGATGAGGAGGCAGTGGATTGTGTAGTTTTACACGAAAAGAAAACTAATGTGCTATTGATTACTCTATAGTATATGGTATTAATTATAGTATTGTTTAAATATATATTTTATACTCACTATTAAGTATTTGATAGTTTTTGGTTTACCATCCAAATATCTTTGAAATACCATTGCATCCAATTAAGTATCTTTCACTACAGTATGTCCATTGTTCTGTCTTGAAAATTGAAGTTTGTTTCGTCCTTTATTACACGCCATAAAGGTGAAATATTGTATACATAAGTTCATAATCTTGAAAGAATGCCTGGAGTTGCTAAATATCTTTGTACAAAGCCAGAAAGAAAATATGCTTTAGCCCAATAATATATAAAACCTAAAAATCGTGTTTGCTCATTGTTTACATCAAATCTGAATTCACATATCTCAAGAGGAGGCGGAAGTGACCTACCCATATAATTTTCACTATGGCGAGCGAGCGACTGGTTCCGAGAGTATACATATTGAGATATGGCATATAGTAAAAATGCTATTGACGAACAGCCATGCTGTCGACCGGCCGAGCACAAACAAACATTCTAAATTTTAAAACAAATCTATTTTTCTGGATTTCTGGTGTGCGTATCCCTCTTAATTCATTGCGAATGGGAAGTCTATAACTGTAACGCCATACCACTATATTTCATTCTACAAAATTGTAATCAAGTAAATGTCGCAAAACGAAGACTCAAAATAGTATGACAGAACTACAAACTGTGTGAGTGTCCGTATGCATATACATATATGAAAAGCTTTAAAAACATTACCTCATGATATATATTATATAAATTTTAATATTATTAGTCGATCGCTTTAGGCTATATAAGTATATTATATAGCTACATATGTATAAGAAGCTTTAAAAACAGTATCTCATGATATATATTATATAAATTTTAATATTAATCCTTTTAGGTTATGCAAGCATTATTATATATAGCTTTTAATACGCATCAAAATATCGATTTTAGCAACAATTTGAACATAATTTATAATGGATGGTAATCTTAGTTTCACGATCCGTAACCCTATCTTACCAGTGGTACCACTGGTACCATTCGACATTATTTTCAAAGGTACCCCAACTGCCATGACCCTTGGATCACGGATGGTAAACTTACTTTCACGATCCGTAACGCTATCTTACCAGTGGTACCACTGGTACCATTCGACATTATTTTCAAGGGTACCCCAACTGCCATGACCCTTGGTTCACGGATGGTATACTTACTTTCACGATCCGTAATCATATCTTACCAGTGGTACCACTGGTACCACTCGACATGATTTTCAAGGGTACCCCAACTGCCATGGCCCTTGGTTTACGGATGGTAAACCTACTTTCACGATCCGTAACCTTATCTTACCAACCGTACCACTGGTACCACTCGACATGATTTTCAAGGGTACCCCAACTGCCATGGCCCTTGGTTTACGGATGGTAAACTTACTTTCACGATCCGTAACCATATCTTACCAGTGGTACCACTGGTACCATTCGACATTATTTTCAACGGTACCCCAACTGCCATGGCCCTTGGTTTACGGATGGTAAACTTACTTTCACGATCCGTAACCATATCTTACCAGTGGTACCACTGGTACCATTCGACATTATTTTCAAAGGTACCCCAACTGCCATGACCCTTGGATCACGGATGGTAAACTTACTTTCACGATCCGTAACCCTATCTTACCAGTGGTACCACTGGTACCATTCGACATTATTTTCAAGGGTACCCCAACTGCCATGACCCTTGGTTCACGGATGGTATACTTACTTTCACGATCCATAATCATATCTTACCAGTGGTACCACTGGTACCACTCGACATGATTTGGAAGGGTACCCCAACTGCCATGGCTGTTGGTTTACGGATGGTAAACTTACTTTCACGATCCGTAACCCTATCTTACCAACCGTACCACTGGTACGGATGCACTGTACAATAGACACAAATCGACAACAATACCGATGGTAGATTTATGAAATTTACCATTCGTATCGTATCGTGGTATTGGACCATGTTCATGATCATCATCAAAATGCTGATGCCATGGTTCTAGCCAGTACGCATTTAAGAGGCATTCCCCCCTGGACGTTCGCCATTTTGAATAATATCAGGGGGTGAATGCCTCTCAAACGCGCACTGGCTAGGACCATGACATTAGCATTTGGCGTAAAAAAAAAATACCTGTGTTTCCGGTTTCATATCGTGAAAAAGTTAGAGTCGGTAGGTCGGAAATAATTTTTTTTTTTAAATATTTTTTTTCATGGTTTTGGCGGTTTTTTGTTGGGCGATTTGCAGTAGAATCCCGACATCAATATTAACTAGAGATGCGTATTTCCTATGGACGAATTTACGCAATTTGGTTCAATAATTAGTGTGGCAACAGACGCCATTTTGGCACGCTATATGAGCGGCCCGCACCACCTGGAGAAAATAGGGTCGCACAGTCCATCGCGTTGAAAAAATAATAGGGTCGGCAGAAAAAAAATAGGGTCGGTCGGGAACCGGAACCACAAGTATTTTTTTTTACGCCTTTGATGACGAATTACAGGTTACGCCTAAATCATAGGAAAACCCGAGAAGTCCGCCTTCTGTGTATCTTATTCTGTGACGTAGCATCCTGAGGAAGATTAACCAAAACACAATATACCAGACAAATATAAAAATATTATGTCATTTGTAATACAATGTTATGAATTGGATTGATCATGTATTACATATGCACATCAGCCTTTACACATGTAAAAAGAATATATTTGTTTATGTTCGCACAACACCCTTTTCTTTTCACAGTTAGGAAATATGGCTGCCAAAGCTCTTGAAAGGTGGCTTTTTACACTAAGATCATCAGTAACAACATCCTCTTGTTTAAGTCTCAACCCATCTGTTTTGATGCATATAGTCTTTAAAGAGCCCTGAAGATCTCCAGGAACAAATGTGCCAGCATCACCTGCACATTCAAACAAGTGACTTATTAAAAATACAAGTTCCAGCCTTGAACAACTTTCCTGCATTTAGTTCTTGCCTTCTTGGTAATCCCGGACTCTTAGAATCTGGTGTTAGGTCGTGTTTGACGTCAAATGGCAGTAACTTTCTCGCTTTAGGAGTTCTAGGAGTGCTGGTCTTAGGACATTCATCTGAATTTATGGAATTGAAGTCTATAGTTCAGAACGACAAAAATTACAACTTGAAACAAGGCAACATGGCGCTAATCATGGCGCTAATCAGCCGAGCGTACAATGAATTCCAGTTTCTTAATTTCTTTAGTATACGCAAATTTATGCTACGGCTCAAAGGGTCAACAAATTCAAGACATTCAAGTGGTAGAATGTATTATATTATCTTTTAGACTCACCATCTAACAATCATTCCAACCGTCCCGGTTTACCCGGGACTGTCCCGGTTTGGACTATGTTGTCCCGGTGTCCCGATTTTCTTCTTATTGTCCCGGTTTCAATAGTATTTTAATAGTTGTATTCTTCAAATAAGGCTCATGTGACAAATATTAATGAAATTTGTTTCATTGGTTCAATACATATTAATGAAATGGGAGTTTCTAGTTGTCCCAAACAATTGCCCAGTTTGTCGCCGATTGTTGTAATTCTCGTGACATACGTTGTTTTGACAATTTAGTGTTCAATTCCTATTCATTTTGCCATGGCTACGTGAAGTAAAGCAGCATAACAGAAGCGGGCACAATAATCGTGGGCTCTTGAATAGGAGAGGATCACAGTTCAAAAGACCACTAGTAAAACGAAACAGTCAGTACAGGACTTCAATTAAATTAAGGCTTGTTGAGAAGATGTTATATTACTTATGGGTTTCAACGTTAGTGTAATAAAACTAGTTTTTGTAACATTTCAATTCACAGTGGGTGAATTTATTGTTTAATTCAAACTCAACTCAGCCAATTTTAACACTAACCCAAATAGACACCACATCAATGAGAAAAGTGTGGCAGTTATTGATGGAGGCGTTTATTCCAGGGAGGCGTTTAATTTATTCCAGGGAGGCGTTTATTCCAGGGAGGAGTTTGTTTAATTAAGTAAAATGGGAAAATTGGGAAGTGTCCCGGTTTTGAGGACTCGGAGGTTGGAATGTCTGATCTAAGCTCATCAGAGTCCGCCATTTTGAAGTACTCCAGACTTGACCAATTGAAGGCCGATATACTTGATAAAAACACGCACTTTGCAGAGACTACATCATAAAATGATCGATTTATGTATACCAATGTCAAAAAATCCAAAATTGAAGCATAAAACATTAGTTTGCAAGAAAAACAATTTCTTGCAAGAAAAATCACAGTAATCTGCCAGTCGCTAAATTTTCTTCTTTCGCCCTTGCCGTGAGCCTCTACGCGCCCACTTCTGGCCGCGCGCCCGCTCTTAAAGCGACTGGGGACGAGTCTGCCTTGACAGTATTAATCAAAACATTTTGAATGAGAATAATCGGAATGAAATTGAAATGATAGCTGCCAAATTATCGAACGTGCACTAATAATATACTTCAGGTTCATCAGATGGGTTGTCTGGAAAACGCGTGCACGTACACGCGTACACGTACACGCGTACATGGAAAACGCGTACATGGAAAACGCGTACATGGAAAACGCGTACATGGAAAACGCGTACATGGAAAACGCGTACATGGAAAACGCGTACATGGAAAACGCGTACAATGTTTATTTGTAACGTTAATTAATTAAAACTTGGCGATTTTATTGGAAGTTCTCTTGCAGACCTAGTGATTGTGTCAATGATGGTCAGATCATGGCCTCCGTGAAGGACAACTTCACAGTGGACTACGTAATGTTTAGTACTTTCATTGTGTTCCAACATGCGTCCAGAAAAAGCAGCCGTACGTATTTCCAACCACCTCACGCTATTATCCCATGCACGTAAGATAATGTCAATAATGTCAATTCTCCGCGATGAACATTGGAGATATATTAATCACACATTCGGAAGCCTCGCAATCCAATAAAGAAATATTTAAAACTATGCACTGACGCTTACAGACTGATTATCTATTATTTTAAATTGTTAAGGTTTTCTTTAGCATATAGTTTATTTATCATTTATAGACCCGAAGCGAGAGGGATTCGGCGAAATATTACCCGAAGTGATGACATTTATTTAATATTTGAAATGTCATCACTGAGGGTAATGTTTCGGCGAATCCCCCAAGGGTCTATAAATGATATATTATACCGAAGGTAAAAGACAGCACTATAATAAGTTCAGAATAAACTTTAAAACTTGCTGAATATTAACTATAAAGCGATAAAAATTTTTAATTTCTTATGTATACCTGTGTTTTGACGTTTTCTCTTTAAAATATTTGAGCATGTATTCTTTGGATTATTGAAGGTAACATACGTCTTAAAAATTTTGGTTACAGTAAATCAATAAATCTGCATGTACGCGCCTGTACGAAATTACAAACAACAGCTCGCGAATGCCATGTTCTTTAAGAGCGTGCGTGGTATCCTTTAATTTCGTCGTGTGTGAGCGTGAGATACTATAATATCCACCACAGTGGATCTCACGCTGCATTGCGAAATCATGAATTTGAGTGAAATACCGTAAAAAAACACATTGTCACGTGTTACGAATGCTGTTCTTTTATAGGACAATTTGAATTTGAGGTATAATATATTTTATTGCTTTTAGTTTACAGTTAACTATGTAGTTTTTTGCTGAATCGTGCACCATAATTTATTTCAATACATCAAAAATAATCCTGCCTCACAACTTGTCCTGGCAAAGTAGGATCATATAAATGTGTTCACCCCCTTATTCAGCGAATCCTGCATGCTGCCTGGCTTTGATCCCTTAGGGGCGAGGCAGCAATTTCTTTGCGATAGTAACTCCTAGTATATTTTATATATAGACAGTTAGGCTCTCTGGCTCTGTTGTGTTAGTTTGATCTCATCATGTTATGTCACCATGTCGTGCTACGGCATGTAAAGTTAGCCTAGTTTATACTTACGCCTAATTTAGTAAGGGTTTGGGCCGGTCATGTCATGTCATCTCATGTCATGTTATGTTAATATGTTATGCTATATAAAATTACATTAGGTCGCCCTACATCGTCCATGCACAGTTATATAAACTGTCCACAGTTGCTTATGGTGAGCAGACACTGTAGATGCTATCTCTGATGCTATATGTACTTGTCGGGGCAATTTTTGAATTTTTTGCAAGTAAACATGTAAATGGCGTTATGTTTTTCGGTTACATTTGTTTTGTCTTTATGATTAGTAATTAAACTTGGATCTAACCAACATGCAAACTGAGATCCAAGTTTACTATAATCATAAAGACAAAACAAATGTAACCGAAAAACATAACGCTATTTACATGTTTACTTGCAAAAATTGCCCCGACAAGTACATATAGCATCTGTTGTCCTGCTCACCATTAGCAACTGTGGACAGTTATAACTGTGGACGATGTAGGGCGACCTAATGTAATTTTAAATAACATAACGCAACGCAACCCCAAACCCTTATTAAATTAGGTCTAAGACATAAACTAGGCTAACTTTACATGCCGTAGCACGACATGGTGATATAACATGATTAGATCAAACTAAGGGGCCATTCACAAAGAATGTCGAGCCGAGGGGGAGGGAGGGGGATTTGGAAAATCAGGACAAACTCGGACATGGGGGGGGGGTTCAGCAATCCGGATGTCCGAAATTTAAAAAAATTCAAAAACAAATTTCTTTTTCCTCTATTTTGAACTCTTGGCATTTTGAACATTTTATAATATTATCTAATTCTTTCCTTCAATACATTTATAGTTATAAAAAAGTTCTAAAAGTAAACTTGACATATACAAGGTTGCGTGAGTTTTAGCGAGGCATGGTGGATGTCCGGGGGGGGTCACTAATTCGGACAATGCCGGACAAGGGGCGGAGAGGGGGGGGGTCTGAAAATCCATCATTTGGCCGGACATCCTTTGTGAATGGCTCCTAACACAACAGAGCCAGAGAGCTTAAGTGTCTATATATAAAATATATTATAAATCAAATTCTGTCCTATAAAATGTCCTATAAAAGAATAGCATTTGTACTACGTGACAATGTGTTTTTTTTACGGTATTTCACTCAAATTCATGATTTCGCAATGCAGCGTGAGATCCACTGTGGTGGATATTATAGTAAGGATACCATGCACACTCTTAAAGAACATGGCATTCGCGAGCTGTTGTTTGTAATTTCGTACAGGCGCGTACATGCAGATTTATTGATTTACTGTAACCAAAAATTTTTAAGACGTACGTTACCTTCAATAATCCAAAGAATATACATGCTCAAATATTTTAAAGAGAAAACGTCAAAACACAGGTATACATAAGAAATTAAAATTTTTTATCGCTTTATAGTTAATATTCAGCAAGTTTTAAAGTTTATTCTGAACTTATTATAGTGCTGTCTTTTACCTTCGGTATAATATATCATTTATAGACCCTTGGGGGATTCGCCGAAACATTACCCTCAGTGATGATATTTCAAATATTAAATAAATATCATCACTTCGGGTAATATTTCGCCGAATCCCTCTCGCTTCGGGTCTATAAATGATAAATAAACTATATGCTAAAGAAAACCTTAACAATTTAAAATAATAGATAATCAGTCTGCAAGCGTCAGTGCATAGTTTTAAATGTTTCTTTATTGGATTGCGAGGCTTCCGAATGTGTGATTAATATATCTCCAATGTTCATCGCGGAGAAGTGATATTATCGACATTATCTTACGTGCATGGGATAATAGCGTGAGGTGGTTGGAAATACGGCTGCTTTTTCTGGACGCATGTTGGAACACAATGAAAGTACTAAACATTACGTAGTCCACTGTGAAGTTGTCCTTCACGGAGGCCATGATCTGACCATCATTGACACAATCACTAGGTCTGCAAGAGAACTTTCAATAAAATCGCCAAGTTTTAATTAATTAACGTTACAAATGAACATTGTACGCGTTTTCCATGTACGCGTTTTCCATGCACGCGTTTTCCATGTACGCGTTTTCCATGTACGCGTTTTCCATGTACGCGTTTTCCATGTACGCGTTTTCCATGTACGCGTTTTCCATGTACGCGATTTCCATGTACGCGATTTCCATGTACGCGTTTTCCATGTACGCGATTTCCATGTACGCGTTTTCCATGTACGCGTTTTCCATGTACGCGTTTTCCATGTACGCGTGTACGTGTACGCGTGTACGTGCACGCGTTTTCCAGACAACCCATCAGATGTCCAACAAAGTCTCGCACCAAAGGTCCCATGATGAGCCTGGATGATAAAGTGAATGATACTTATCTTTTTGTAATTAGTGTGCAATCTAATTCTATAGAATGTCTCCGCTAAAATTCACTATTAGAGAGCCTAGATTACAAAATTTTCTGTGGGTGCATGCCCTTGGAACTCCTCTAGAGGTTTGTCAGTCGTAAGCTGTCTAATTTTTCCTGGGGCTTTAGTTTAAGGCGGGGGGGGGGGGGCGAAATAAAGAATTAAGTAAAATATACATAGATATATAAACTGTCAAAAAACTTCCAGAATGCAGGATTTGGCGATTTCTGGGACCTTAGATTTTAAGGTTAAAGTCGGTTTTCCGCATGCGAATTTTTTCGCGCGAAGCGAATTTTTCTTTTGTCTTTATCTAATTAGTTCCAGATGGTTCCAGTTGAGAGACCAAAGAAAAATTCGCTTCGCGCGAAAAAATTGGCAAGTGGAAAATCGGCTTAACTCTAGTTTTCGAAGTAATGCATGTGGCTTTAATTTGACGTCACTGACAGTTGAGTGCAAGTTTTACTCCATGTTGTTAGGTATTCAGTTCTTAAACGACTTCGCATCAGTAAAATCAAAGGTAAGGCAATTTGGCGAAGACTTATATTCAAGCGAAGTAAAATATCAGCTAAGCACTTTCAGATACTTTATATGGTTCACATATGTCTGCGCATGCCTGCGCTATCATTGTTTACAACTAGCTGTTGATGCATACATTATTTTGTGAATTATTTGGTTTAAATGCTATAACGACAATAGCCCGCCGACATACCGCTGCAGGTATATGTGAACCGGGCTTTTATGTTGAAGCCATTTAAAAGTCCGTGCTTTGTCAGATAAAACACTGAAACTACGCTCTCGTGTTTTATATCAGATAAAGCGCTCCTGCTTGTATAGCGGGTAGTGCTTTAAAAAGTACATAGCTACCGCATTTACTGCATGTGGTCTTGTGATAGTTTGAATCAATGTTTGTGGTCGAATAGAGATACAGTGTGTCGCTGTAACTTAACTTCTTGTGTAATTAAAAGCATTGAATAATCTGTGTGGCCCTATCTGATGAGAATGAGAATCTATCCTAACGTTACAGTCTAATATCTGTGACACTCAGAACGACAATAGTATGGAAACTTCAGTGCCCATTTTTGGAACCTTTTCACTAGACCACAATATATGAATTAAGCTCATGCATCAACATATAGGCTGATCAGTTGATGCCGCCGCTCGCGGTTTTCATACGAGTTTATCCATTGGTGGAGTGTCGAGGGTCAATTGTCGAGGGCGAGGGTAAAATGCATGTCGAGGGTAAAAAAAATCACAAAAAAATACTGTAATTTTATTACGGTTAGGCATAACTTGAAGCTATTTGCATGACAAGGCACTGCAAGCTCTATTCAGGGGAGATAATAGAGTTTCAAAATTTTACAATTGCTCCAATAAACCAGAGAATGCAAGCGAGGAGCAATTAGTTTCATAGAGTTGCACTGGTCTTTTTCTATTTGAGTGTACTCCTATGTTTATTTGGTATCATCAACACTCTGCACGTTGGAGTGGAATATTTAATTATTTTTTATTATGCCGAATATTGGGGGGGGGTGTGAAAATTTTTTTGGAGGGGTGGACATTTTGTTAGGGGGGTTATAGCTAATATTGGGGGGGGGGGTAGCACCCTGCCCCCCACACACACACACACAAAATCCGTCTATGCCCATGAGTACAAGATCTTGTGTTCTTATCCAACCATTAACAGTTTAAAGCAATTAGAGCTGTCAAATTACTACAATACGTTATAGCTAATTTGAATTTGAAAGGGTTCAGTTTTTTTTATACACTCTGTACTGTATATTGTGTTAAATTATACCAAATATTAACTCAAATTCGATTCAATTGGTCAAATTCAAACAAAGGCTTGATTTCAAAAGGTATACTTTTTTAGCCCGAGAGCCGCTACGCAGTCCAATTCATAGTCCAGTCTCCGCAAAGAAGGTCATCGGTTAATCGGGCATCATGTTAATCCTTATTGATCCCAATGGCAAATATACTGCAGTTATATAATCCTTCGTTCTTTTAGTTTTCGCAACTTTCGATTTGTAAACACTGCAGGATTTTCGAGCAATTTCTCCAACCAAATAACTATGGATTTGGTAAGTCAATTTACAGTCAAATCTCTGAATAGAGTAGATATTTACGCGGTTTTAACGTTTCCACATCGAATTCAAGTGACCGATATTTTTTATATGTGGCGGGTCAGCCAGTCTGTTATCTGCTGTATAATATAGTAATATACCTATACTGTAGTACTGTGCCTTTTGCGCGCAATTTATATATGATATCTTGCTTTCTTTCAAAAGGTTCGCTCATTTAAACTTAACACCGGAGCAGTAATACCTTCAATTGGCCTGGGGATTATAGAATTGTATATTGTGCAGTGTATGCTGTCATGATACACTGCATTGCAAATGTTATACAAAACAATTTACATTTGTTAACACCTTTACACATAAGGAATGTTGCTGACAGGATAATTAGAATGTTTCCTACACTGGATCAATAAGAGATGATCCTTACTGGACCTCTAGGAAGAACAGTTTAGAACTGATAGAGCTTCCAGTATAAATAAAGTTAGTTTAGTTTAGGTTTCCTCCTGTAGTAACACTGGATCAATAAGAGATGATCCTTACTGGAACTCTAGGAAGAACAGTTTAGAACTGATAGAGCTATCCAGTATAAATAAAGTTAGTTTAGTTTAGGTTTCCTCCTGTAGTAATACTGGATTAATAAGAGATGATCCTTACTGGACCTCTAGCAAGAACAGTTTCAGAGCTATCCAGTATAAATAAAGTTAGTTTAGTTTATGTTTCCTCCTGTAGTAACACTGGATTAATAAGAGATGATCCTTACTGGACCTCTAGGGAGAACAGTTTTGAAATGACAGAGCTATCCAGTATAAATAATGTTAGTTTAGTTTAGGTTTCCTCCTATAGTAATACTGGATTAATAAGAGATGATCCTTAATGAACCTCTAGGGAGAACAGTTTTGAACTGACAGAGCTATCCAGTATAAATAAAGTTAGTTTAGTTTAGGTTTCCTTCTGTATACGTAGTAACACTGGATCAACAAGAGATCCTTACTGGACCTTTAGGAAGAACAGTTTAGAACTGATAGATCTCAAGCTGTTCACTATGAATACACTTAAGTTAGTTTAGTTCATAGTAACTCAGCTAAGTAAAATGCCTCTGTATTAACACGCCCTAAATCACTTAATCTCATGCAGAACATGGAAATCAAAGCCAGGCGAGGTTGGCAAGGCTGTCAAAGCAGCGATCAGAGCCGGGTACAAACACATTGACTGTGCTCATTGCTATGGTAACGAAGCGGAGATCGGGCAAGCTCTTACCGAGGTCTTGAAGGAAGTTGGTATGAAGCGGGAAGACATATTTATTTCCTCAAAATTATGGTATGAAATACATGTATGTTAGTTTTTGCTGAGCTATATTCATTCTAAATGTTCTTAAGGTGGTTTGATACACTTTTTAAAAATTCAGGTGTTCAACAATTTGACATGTTAAAATTATGCATTTTTAGGATTTATTCAGCAGATATTGGGTTTTTTATATACGGTATTTTGATTTGTCTACTTTCAAATTAGATTAGTTTTAATGATAGATAATTTGTTGCTATGTACGAAATGTATATGTGTACGAAATGTCCTCCAAAATAGCCTATCACCTTGTATAGTTAGAAAAGAAGCATGTGACCCACAATTTTTTTCCTGCATTATTTTACTTGGAAGAAAAACTAACAATTAGCAAAATATAAAAAATTTGCCACTTGTCAAGACGACCTAGGCGTAAAAGAAAATACCTGTGGTTCCCGACCGACCCTATTTTTTTCTGCCGACCCTATTATTTTTTCAACGCGATTGACCGTGCGACCCTATTTTCTCCAGGTGGTTGCGGGCTGCTCATACAGCGTGCCAAAATGGCGTCTGTTGTCATACTAATTATTGAACCAAATTGCCTAAATTCATCCATAGGAAATACGCATCTCTAGTTAATATTGATGTCGGGACTCTACTGCAAATCGCCCAGCAAAAAACCACCAAAACCATGAAAAAAATATTCAAAAAAAAAATTTATTTCGGACCTACCGACCCTAATTTTTTCACGATATGAAACCGTAACCACAGGTATTTTTTTACGCCCTATTATGCTAGATGAGCTTACTTGTCAATTAAGGGGAGAGCGCTGTCGCTCAATGGGTTATATATACAAAAGCAATAATATAATGTTGAGATTCTTGAGAAAGATTAAGAAACATTTCCATTTATTGTAGGTGTATAACAGCCATGCAAGAGAGGATGTCTTGGCAGCCTGTCAAACAACTTTGAAAAATTTGCAAATTAAATATTTGGATTTATATTTGGTAATTCATTTGACTTTGTCAGTTCTAAACTGTTCTCCATAGAGGTCCAATAAGGATCATCTCTTATTGATCCAGTGTTACTACAGGAGGAAACCTAAGCATAAACTAACTTTATTTATAATGGATAGCTCTATCAGTTCTAAACTGTTCTTCCTAGAGGTCCAGTATTCAGTAAGGATCATCTCTTAATGATCCAGTGTTACTACAGAAGGAAATCTAAACTAAACTGACTTTATTTATTTATTTATTTATTTATTTATACTGGATAGCTCTATCAGTTCTAAACTGTTTTTCCTAGAGATTCAGTAAGGATAATCTGTATTGATCCAGTGTTACTACAGGAGGAAACCTAAACTAAACTAACTTTATTTATACTGGATAGCTCTATCAGTTCTAAACTGTTCTTCCTATAGAGGTCCAGTAACGATCATCTCTTTAATGTTAAGGGCCAAAATCCTGAAAAACATTGTATATCTATCACCATACAAGATGCAATCAAAGAATGTTTCTAAACAATTATGTATATCTTTCGTAGATACATAATCCATATGCATTTGCAAAGGGTATGTTTTTCCCAACGAAACCAGAACAACGTAAAGATATTCTTGGCTATGATAAGAAGAGAATGAGCGAAACGTGGAAGGTAGCGTCAAAATTGAATATTGTGGCATTCTGCAGTTGAAAAGTAGTTAAAGTTAACTATGCTAAAAGTTGCTAATTGTATAGGAATGAGCAACATTTTTCAGTTTAAAAACAACAATGAAAAGCAATGCTTACCTTGGATTTTCTATCGCTATTTTCCCTGTGATTGTTTTCTGACAATATATTTAAACTCTTCAAACGCTAACGCTTTCGTTTTTTGGCGGAAAGAGAATGTGTTTTGCGTGGGAAGATTTCTCGAGGAAGAAGTGGCACTCATTACACGGAGAAACACTAATATACAATTGCCAAACAGCCACACTTTGGTTTGGCGTAGACATCTCACAGAAAACTGCCTTGGCTTCTCTGACTTTCGCGGCGGTTTTGCGGACTTTCACCGTGTTTTCTTGTTTATTTTTCAGCCGGGCCGGTTGTACGAAAGATGGATAAATTGCTATCTGGTGGACGAGTCGCTATCCAACGGATAAATTTTATTCGGAGTGAAAATCGCGTTGTACGGGATAGCGCTATCCAACGGATAAAAATGCACTACCGTTGGATACATTTATCCGAGGTTTGGTAGTTTAAATCCGCTATAGGGCGGATAAACTCGAAGTTTGAAGACAAAACAATGTGTATTTAAGATAAAAGGGATTACCATTGTGATAAAAAAGGACAAATACCGTTTAGAAGTCCCTTTCTTGACACTATTAAAAATATTAAACATGGAAACTTACTTTATATGACTAGTCTCTTGCTCTTGACGTTCACCGAGCTCATTTTGACTCACTTGCCCATTAAATAATGCCATGGCTTTGCCATATTTTACGCAGACCAGTGTCAGTGTTTAGACGTTAAGTTTTCTGGCTTTTTTCTTTGTTATATAACCCAAATACAAGCAATAAAACTTTCATCAAATGAGTTCCCTTCGACGCCAAACAAATATAGCTACATATGAACAGACAACAAGGCGCCGAAAGTCGAAAAATATTGTTCGCTCGCCTTGATTGGCCTTGATTAGCCAATCAAATCTTGCGAGAAAATGTTCTAAAATTCTTAAAATTCTTCAAAACGTTTAGGAACGAACTTTCTATGACTTTCTATAGTATATTTTGTGTTCAATTTATAGACCACAGTATAAAGACTTTTTTTAAATGTGTTTATTACATGTTTATCATATTATTATAGATGGACTAAATCTCTGAAACGTCGTTTGTTAATGTAATAAACACATTTTAAAAAAGTCTTACTGTAGCCTATATATAGAACACAAAATGTTCTTAAAATTGTTTTGAATGAAGTGAAAGGTCGAAGAACAAACATGTATTCGGACAGCTATAGGATATAAAATAAAACTGAATCAACGTACTGAAACAAGAAACCAAAACTCGGAGTCTTTGCAAACTATCGCCTTCGCAAAAAGAAGCCAAAAATGTTTTAAACGAATATTGATATTAGGTACTGATAGCAAATTCTTCAACGATTGGACGGAAAAAAAAACTCTCAAGGTTTAAATAGATAGTTCTATAAGTCTTCAAAGGTTGGTGGAATTCACAAGTCAAAGAT